>JAVHLV010000275.1:0-89869 GCA_036785495.1 Colletotrichum neosansevieriae | reverse complement strand
CTTTTTTTATAACCTTTATACCTAATTAGTATAAAGCTATTATAAAAAGCACTTATAGATATAAGACTCTATATTTTACTATTATAATATATCTATAAGATAACTCTAAGATATATCTAAATACTAAATAGAAGATAATATATTTTATAGAAAATCTCTTAAAGCCTCTAAGTAACTATTTTAAAGCTAGGAAGCTAAGAGAGCTGCTCTAAGATATATTTTAAGAGGCTATAAATAAGGAAATTAATAAGCTTATAGCTAAGAGAACTTAGTATATTATTAACTAGTCTGAGATATACTTAAAGCCTCTTTCCTTAAAGTAGGTATATATTTATAAGTTCTAAGATAACTATCTTAATACCTATAAAGTATAAATCTATATATAAGGGGATATATAAAACACCTCCTCTCTTAGCTTAACCTATACTGCTATGCTTATAGCCTAAAACTTATATATAGTAGTAGTAATTATAGTCTAGTTTAACTATAAAATACTCTAATTTAATATTATTAATATATTTCTAAATATAGATATTAACCTAAATAGAGAGCTAGTTACTTACTACTTTCTAGATAGCTTTAAGTAAGCTAGTAAAGTTATAGAGCTTAATAGAGCTTTATATAGCTTAAAGGATATATTTCTTCTATAATATAAGGAATTCTCTGTAGCCTTATATAAGCTTAGACTCTCTCTATATAATAAGAAGCTCTGCCTTTTTTAAGATAAGTACTATAAAGTCCTGCTCCTATTTTATATTAATAATATCCTTGTTTTATTCTATTAAGACTATGGTTTTAAAGCTTAGAAGCTTATATAAGAGATTAAGAAACTATATAAACTATATAAACTAGGCCCTGTTAAATAGTATCTTAGAATATATATTATATAAGACTAAGTAGCTAAAAAGATCTACCTAGTCTATAACTAGTATATTAAGACTATTACAGAGCGCTTTAGCCTCTATAATAGTATTATTCTAAGTATTCCTATATTAGTTACTAAGCTTATAAAGAACCTTAGTAAGGCTACTACTATAAAAGTTAAGAACTACTAATTACTTATTAAAAGCATTCTATATATAGTAATAATAATATACCTTAAAGTAACCTTTACTATAATATAACTCTCCCACTTCCTTATAAATCTAAGCATATAGTACTTTACTATAGCAAGGTAGTATATATAATATCTCTATTTAACTTACTACCTTATAATCTGCTATAGCAGCTTAGAGGGTAATAAAGAGACTCCCTCACTACTAATTACTAGTAATGCCTTATTTGCTAATAATAAAGAAATATATAGATTATTATAAAGCTATATAATAATACTTTTTAGAGGTGTAATTTAGTAAAAAGCAGCCTATTAAGTAATAGTTATAATATTAATAACTAAAGCAAAGCTTCTAAGCCTTAAGCATACTACTAAAGAGATAATAGCTCTTTAAAGGCTATACTATAACCTTACTTTAGAGCTTAGAGATATTTAGAAAGTCTATTATAATAATTAGCAAACTATTTAACTAGTAGTTAGAGAGAGAGAGCATATTTTAACCTACTTATAATATATTAATATTTAGAATATATAGCTATACTAAAAGCATATAAAGGGTACTTTTAAAGTGCTCTATATACTTATAGATAAGATACTAGTAAACAGGCTTATAAAAAGCCTCTTCTAAGCTAAGTTTAAACACTTCTAAGCACTACTAAACCTAGCAGATACTTACTATATTATTATAATAAAGGGAAAGCAAGTTTAAGAGCATAGAATAAAGCTCTATTAGGCCTAAAAGCTAGCAGATATTATCTATAAAGCTATAGCCTCCCTATATATAATAGCTAGGCAGAAAAGTAATTCTTATAAGTATACTAGCTCTAGGTATACTAGCTCTATACTTCCCTAAATACTAATAAGTAAAGGGTATTAATATCTAAAAATATATATTTAATAATAGAAGCACTTCTTAGTATAAATAGCTATAATAAGGCAGTTAATAAAGCTATTAGCTATACTAGCAGGCAGCTTATAGAGAGCTAAAAGGCTTACTAAGTAAGTATATATACTAGTAATAGTACTACTAGAAAGAGTAGTAGCTATAGAAACCTGCTAAAAAGAGCTAGCTAAAGCTAGCTCTCTTATAGCAGCCTTTAAGTATATAATAACCTAGAGCTTCTCCTCCTCCTCCTGCTTCTCCTTCTCCTCCTTCTCCTTTTCCTCCTCCTTTTTAAGGGTAGCCTAGAAAACCTAGCACTAATAGATAAGAGCCTAGATAGATAAGTTAGCACTATATTAAATTATCTTATATATATCTATATATAAGTATAGAATACTTATAACTTAGTTATTACTATTATAGGCCTTATAGTAGCACTTATAGGGTATAATAGTAGTAGCAGAGAGGGGTTAGTAGCTATAACTAGCTAGGTAGCAGTAATAGTACTTATTAGTACTATAGAAGCAGTAACTAGAGCTCTTATCTATAAGCAGTAAGTATATATAGCTATAGTATAGATACTCTATTAGCTTATTAGCTCTTTCTAGGATAGTAGAGAAAGTATAGAGCTTCTTAGCAGAGCTTAGAGTCTTTTTACTAGTACTAGGGTTAGTCTTCTTTTTTAGTATACTATAATATATACTAGCTATAATCTTTGCTTCCTTAGACTTATACTTAGACTTTTCTAGACTATTATTAATATCTCTAAACTATAAAAAGTAATATTATAAATATACTAATAGGCTTCTCCTTATCCTTATTCTCTTTCTCTTTAATAGAGGGGGTATATTTATACTTATCTATAGGCTTCTTTTTAGGAGCCTTAGCCTCTTCTATTAGAAGGATATTATTAGCTTTTATAGTGTTAAAAGGCTCTGCTAGATAGTAATAGTTACTAAAGAGGCTATAAAATAGTAAAATAAAAGACTTATACTTATTACCCTTATTATTCTTAGCCTCTTTCTACTTAGTAAGAGCAGCTAGCTGCTCCTACTCTACCTTCTTCTTAGCCTTATAGATTACCTTAGCTTTAATAATATAGTTAGTAACTAGTACTATAGATTATTTATACTTAGAGGCTATTTTTAATAATAGTATTAATAAGTATAGATAGCTCTATATAAAGATAAGTATTAGTAACAGTTAATAATATATATAATGATTTTTTTATATATATAAAGGGTTAACTTATAATTATTATAGTATTCTAAGTAGAAGAAGGAGGAAAAATTAAAGCAGAGGGCAGTATAAGTAATAACTATACCCACCTAGCCACCTTTATAGACAGTTAAGCACCACTAATAGGATTCTGCTACTTATCCAGATTATATTATTATTACTTAAGTTATATATTACTTATTTACACTCTTTAAAGCACTTATAAGGGATATTTTTATTTATTTTATACCTTTAAAGCTATTTATAACACTGCTTTATCTCTTTTATATATATTTAAAAATAGTTATAGCCACGCATAATAGCAGATTACTATATTAGCAATATTTGCTGCATAGCTGGAGGGTGTATTATAATGCAGTTTATAGCACTCTCAGCCTTATAAGGCTGCAGTGGCTATGCACTGTGGCGCGCAATTACGTAATCGCGCACTGCAGACTATTTCACTGCGCTTTCCGCGCGCACTAATCTATAGCTAAGACAGTTACTCCTTATAACTCGCCCTCACCCCTACCTATAGCTTGTGATAACTCTTATATAATATTTTATATATTATTAATATTAATAGATATATCTTATATATAGCTAGTATATTAATAAATAAAGATAAAGAAGAGAGATAGATATAAAGCTCTACTTATAGAGCTTTTTATATTTCTAGCTATAAGAACCTCTTAAGAGGTTAAGGAGTTATCTCTTGTGTGCACAGCACCTTACTAGAAGGTTTACTTTTTGGGCGTTTTTTATAGCACCTTACTAAAAGGTTTAGCAAAGGCGTTTCTAGGCTATAAGAGCCTTAGTAGCCTACTTAGCCCTAATATAATTAGCCCTATTACTGTTCTGCTAGTCTATTTAGCTAGAGCGTGTATCTGACTTTATATAGTAATATTTAGAGGGTTTGCTTACTAATAGAAATATATAGAGTTTCTATATTATTATCCTTAACTAGTAGAGGGTATAAGTTAAAGTGCCTCTATAGTGTTTCCCAAATTATACCTATAAACTAGGTGAATTTATTATAGCCTTTTTTATGGAGAGCTATATTATAACTATAAAATTAATAATTAGCCCTATTATATATAGTATAGTATTATCTATACTATTACTATTCCACTAGTCTATTTAGCTAGAGTATATATCTAACTTTATATATAGAGTTTCTATATTTTTATCCTTAACTAGTAGAGAGTATAGATTAAAGTATCTCTATAGTGTTTTCTAAATTATATCTATAAACTAGGTAAATTTATTGTAGTCTTTTCTATAGAAAGCTGTATTATAACTATAAACTTAATAGAACCTAAATTAGTAGTATCTAATTAATAGAGCTAAAATTAACTATATTTATATAACTTAAGTTATAATATACTCTCTAGTTATAAACTATAACTAAATATTATATATAAAAAGTTTCAATAAGCTAGAAAATCCTAATTATAACTATCTAAACTAATTTTATAAAAGAGATACTCTAATTAAATACCCTCTTATAATAAAGGAGATATATTATAAAGGATTATTTAGCTACTAAACTATTATTTTATAGCTTTAAATATTATTCTATATTTAAGAAGGTATATTTCAGCTTAAATCTAAAGTTACTATCTTTATATAAGATATTAAAAAAATTCCTTATTACTATTTAGGTTAATATATTACTTATTACCTTTTATAAATTTTAAGTAGCTTATTTATTCTTACTTCCTCTCTTTAAAAAGTATATTATAACTATATATTAACCTAAATATCTATATAATACTTATATATATATTATATCCAAATTCTAATAATTATTTTAATTATAGCTAACTATTTTATAGATTATATCTTTTAATAAGCTCTATAAAAAGGCCTACTAAAAGGCTTAGTATATTACTAAAAAGGTATATAAATATAAGCTTATTAAATAAAATAAGGAAGAGGCTATTAATAAGTTAGTTCTTTATCTCTATAGCTAGTTATCTATTAGTAACTTCTTAATAGCTAAAATAAATTCTTAATCTACTTATTATTTATATTAATAAATTAACTATAGATTTCTAATATAGTAAAATATTAAAGAGTAGTACTTAAGAGTTTTTATAACTCTTTATTTAGAAAAAAGCTTACTAAATAACTATTAAAACACTTTCTTTATAATCTTTCTACCTAATTAGTATAAAACTACTATAAAAAGTATTCTTAGATATAAACCTCTATACTTTATGATTATAGTATATTTATAGAATAACCCTAAGATATATTAAAATACTAAATAGAAAATAGTATATTTTATAGAAAATCTCTTAAAGCTTTTAAGTAATTTCTTCAAAGCTAGAAAGCTAAGAAAGCTATTTTAAGATATATTTTAAGAATCTATAAATAAGGAAATAAATAAGCTTATAGCTAAAGAGATTTAATATATTATTAATTAATTTAAGATATACTTAATGCCTCTTTTCTGAAAGTATATATCTATAAATTCTAAGGTACCTATTTCAAAGTTTATATAGTATAAATCTATATATAAAAAATATACAAGATATTTCTTTTTTTATCTTAATATATATTATTATATTTATAGCCTAAAATCTATATATTATAATAATAATTATAGCTTAGTTTAAGTATAAAATACTCTAATTTCATACTATTTATATATTTCTAAATATAGATATTAATCTAGATAGAAAACTAGTTACCTACTATTTCCTAAATAGCTTTAAGCAGATCAATAAGGTTATAAAGCTTAATAAAGCTTTATATAGCCTTAAGAATATATCTTTTCTATAGTATAAGGAAGTCTCTATAGTTTTATATAAGCTTAAGCTCTTTCTATATAATTAAAAACCTTATTCTTTTTAAGATAAGTATTATAAAATCTTAGTTCTATTCTATATTAATAATATCTTTATCTTATTTTATTAAAAGTATACTTTAAAAGCTTAGGATATTATATAAGAGATTAAATAACTATATAAACTATATAAACTAAGCTTTATTAAATAATACCTTAGACTATATATAATATAAAACTAAATAGCTAGAAAGATTTACCTAATCTATAACTAGTATATTAATACTATATAGAATACTTTAAGCTTTATAATAGCCTTAATCTAAGTATTTTTATATTAGTTACTAAGGTTAAAAAAAACTTAAGTAAGACTAGAAATACCTAAATTAAGGAGTACTAACTACCTATTTAAAATATTCTATTGAGTTTATAGTTACGACGCAGCCCCCTGCAAAAAAGACTATAATAAATTCACCCAGTTTATGGGCATAATTCAGGAAACACTATAGAGGCACTTTAACCTATACCCTCTACTAATTAAGAATAATAATATAGAAACCTGATATATTCCTGCTAGTAAGCAAACTCTTATATAAAGTCAGATATATACTCTAGCTAAATAGACTAGTAGAATAGTAATAATATAAATAACACTATACTATATATAATAGAGCTAATTATATTAGGGCTAAGTAGGCTACTAAGGCTCTTATAGTCTGGAATTACCTTTGCTAAACCTTCTAGTAAGGTGCTGCAAAAAACGCCTAAAAGGTAAACCTTCTAGTAAGATACTATATATATAAGAGATAACTCCTTAACCTTCTAAGAGGTTCTCACAGCCAGAAGCATAAAAAGCTCTACTATAAGTAGGGCTTTATGCCTATCTCTCTTCCTTATCCTTATTCTATAACCTATAATAAGTTCTCTAAGATATTAGTATTAAACCTAGCATATTAATATACTAGCTATATATAAGGCATACTTATTAACGTTAATAACGCATAAAATATTATATAATAGTTTAGTATTAATATAATTAATAAGGCTCTCTATTTTATTAAGCAGCCTATATAACACTAAGAGCATATTATTAGTATAGCCTTTAAGAGAGCTCTTATTAACACCCCTATAAGGGACTTATAGACACACTAACTTATTCTATATAAGTAAGTAAACTTAGCAGCAGAGGTTAGACAGGTTATCAGGCACTCTATAGAGTGGCCCTTCTTTAAACAGACCCTCTATAATACTAAGACAGAGACAGCCCTTTAGGAATTAGTAAGTATAGCTTATACTAACTAACAGAGAGAGCATTGCTAATAACAGCAAAGCTGCTAGCAGACAAAGCAGTGATAGAGACAGTATTAGCAGCATAGGTGATAGGTGAGAGAATAAGTTAACAGATATTATTATTAAACTGCAAAGTTAAGGATTATAAAGCTATAAGCTAACAGATAGGCATATGCAAGTGCAGCTGTGATTAGGATAGGATCACGTGACTGAAGGCTATATATATTATCAGGAGGCGCGGTGCAGAGTTAGAAGGTCTGTTGCAAAGCAGGTAAAATCACTATGCAGTGGCCAGAGGCCTTAAAATATTATATATATAATAATAGTAATATAGCTTAATATAGCCTTTACTATAATATAACTTTCTTACTTTTCTATAAAATTAAGTATATAGTACTTTACTATTATAAGGTAGTATATATAATATCTCTATATAACTTACTACTTTATAATCTATTATAGTAGCTTAAAGAGTAATAAAGAGACTTTCTTATTATTAATTATTAATAATACTTTATTTATAAATATTTAAGAGATTTATAAATTATTATATAGCTATACTAAACATATACTATAGATAGGCTTATAAAAAACCTCTCTTAAGCTAAATTTAGATACTTCTAAGTATTACTAAACTTAATAGATACTTACTATATTATTATAATAAAAGAGAAGTAAGTTTAAGAGTATAAAATAAAGCTTTATTAAAGCTTAAAGGCTAGTAAATATAATCTATAGGGCTATGGCTTTTCTATATATAATAGCTAGGTATAAAAGTAATGTTTATAGATATACTAGTCTATTCTCTCCTAAATATTAAAAGTAAAGAGTATTATTTATTAGTTTCCCAAAATATTAATATAGTAAAGAGAGGGGTTATATAGAGTGTAATATTAGTTTAAGACTGCTTACCTAACTGGATTATTATCATAAGCTATAAGTAGGAGTAAGGGTAACTTATAAGGAGCAACTGTCTTAGCTATATATTAGTCCGTGCAGAAAGCATAGTGAAATACTCTGCAGTGCATAATTACGTAACCACGCGCTATAGTGCACAGTTACTATAGTGCATTATAACACACTTCCTAGCTATTTAGTAAATATTATTAATATAGCAATCTAGCCTTATATATAGCTATAACTATATAAAAATATATATAAAAGAGATAAAGCAGTGTTATAAATAGCCTTAAAGGTATAAAATAAATAAAAATATCTCTTATAAATACTTTAAAGAGTATAAATAAGTAGTATATAACTTAAGTAATAGTGATATAATTTAGGTAAGCAGCAGAATTCTATTAATAGCACTTAACTATCTATAAAGATAGCTAGATAGTATAGTTATTATTTATACTACTCTCTCTACCTTAATTTTTCCTCTTTCTTCTGCTTAGAACACTATAATAATTATAAGTTAACTCTTTATATATATAAAAAATTGTTCTATATATTACTAACTATTATAGATACTTATCTTTATATTATACTATCTATACTTATTAATATTATTATTAAAAATAGCTCCTAAGTATAAATAATATATAGTACTAATTACTAACTATATTACTAAGGCTAAGATAATCTATAAAGCTAAGAAAAAGGCAGAGCAGGAGTAGCTAGCTACTCTTACTAAGCAAGAGGAGACTAAGGATAATAAGGTTAATAAGTATAAGTTCTTTATTTTACTATTTTATAGCTCCTTTAGTAATACTAATACTTAATAATTAAGGCTATTCTCTATAAAATAGAGAAAAACTTAGCTTAAGGTAAGCTTATTACTATTTAGTGGGGTTTTTTAATACTATAGAAGCTAATAATATCTTTCTAATAGAGGAGGCTAAAGCCCCTAAGAAGCTAGTATATAAATATAACATACCCTCTCTATTAAGGAGAAAGAGAATAAGGATAAAAATAAGGAGAAGTCTATCTATATATTTATAATATTACTTCTATATACTCTAGAGATATTAATCATAATCTAGAGAAAGCTGAGCCTAAAAAGGCTAAGGTTATAGCTAATATATACTATAGTATACCTAAGAAGAAAACTACCTACTATTAATAAGAAGACCCCAGGCTCTACTAAGAAGCTTTATGCTTCCTCCCCTATCCTAAAAAAAGCTAGTAAGCTTATAGAGTATCTATATTATAGCTATACTTACTCACTATTTATAGATAAAACCTCTAATTACTGCTTCTATAGAATTAATAAGTATTATTATTACTACCTAGCTAGCTATAGCTATAAGCCCCTTTCTATTACTACTATTACACTCTATAAGCACTATTATAAAGCCTATAATACTAATAACTAAATTATAAGTATTCTATATATATATATAGATATATATATAATAATTTAGTATAATACTAACTTATCTATCTAGAGCCTTCTTTTTTACTACTATACCCTCTAGGTTACCCTTAAGAAAGAGGAAGAGAAGGAGCAGAGAGAGGAGGAGAAGAAGCTCTAGATTATTATATACCTAGAGACTACTATAAAAGAGCTAGCTTTTACTAGCTCTTCTTAATAGGTCTTTATAGCTACTACTCTTTCTAATAGTATTATTATTAATATATATACTTACTTAATAAGCCTTTTAGTTCTCTATAAGCTACCTATTAATATAGCTAATAGCTTTATTAACTACCTTATTATAGCTATCTATATAGAAGAACACTTTTATTATTAAATTTATATCTTTAGGTATTAATACTCTTTACTTTTAGTATATAAGAGGTATAGAGCTAGTATACCTAGAGCTAGTATATCTATAAGAATTACTTTTATACCTAGCTATTATATATAGAGGGGCTATAGCTCTATAGATAATATCTACTAGCTTTTAGGCTTAATAAAGCTTTATTCTATACTCTTAAACCTACTTCTCTTTTATTATAATAATATAGTAAGTATCTATTAGATTTAGTAGCACTTAAAAGTATTTAAACTTAGCTTAGGAAAAGCCTTTTATAAGTCTATTTATTAATATCTTATCTATAGATATATAGAGTACTTTAAAAATACTCTTTATATACTCTTAGTATAGCTATATATTCTAAATATTAATATATAATAAATAGGTTAATATATACTCTCCCTCTCTAATTCTTAGTTAAATAGTTTACTAATTATTATAATAGACTTTCTAAATATCTTTAAGCTCTAAAATAAGGTTATAGTATAGCCTTTAAAGAGTTATTATCTCTTTAGTAATATATATAAGACTTAGAAGCTCTACTTAAGTTATTAATATTATAATTATACTTAATAAGCTACTTTTTACTAAATTATATCTCTAAAGAGTATTATTATATAGCTTTATAATAACTTATAAATCTCTTTATTATTAGTAAATAAAGTATTATTAATAATTAGTAATAAGGAAGATTATAAAGTAGTAAGTTATATAGAGATACTAAATCTACTACCTTATTAAAGTTAGATCTATAAAGAAGTAGGAAAGTTATACTATAGTAAAGACTATATTAAGTTATATTATTATTACTATATATAGAATACTTTTAATAAGTAATTAATACTCCTTAACTTAGGTATTTATAGCCTTACTAAGGTTCTTTATAAGCTTAATAACTAATATAAAAATACTTAGATAGAAGCTATTATAAAGGTTAAAGCACTCTATAATAGTTTTTATATATTAGGTATAGACTAGGTAAATCTTTTTAGCTACTTAGTCTTATATAATATATAGCCTAAGGTACTATTAAATAAAGCCTAATTTATATAGTTTATATAGTTACTTAATATCTTATACAAGCTCCTAAGCTTTAGAAATATAGTCTTAATAAAATAAAATAAGAATATTATTAATATAAAATATAATTAGAATCTTATAGACTTATCCCAAAAAAGATAGAGCTCCTTATTATATAGAGAAAACCTAAGCTTATATAAAGCTATAGAGAATTCTTTATACTATAAAAGAGGTATATTCTTTAAGCTATATAGAGCTCTAGTAAGCTCTAGAACTTTACTAACCTATTTAAAGCTATCTAGAAAGTAGTAGGTAACTAGTTCTCTATCTAGGTTAATATCTATATTTAGAAATATATTAATAATTAAATCAAAGTACTTTATAGTTAAACTAGGCTATTATAACTATTACTATATATAAATTTTAGGCTATAAGTATAGTAATATTGTCACGAGCTATAGGTAGGGGTGAGGGTGAGTTATAAGGAGCAACTGTCTTAGCTATAGATTAGTGCGCGCGGAAAGCGCAGTGAAATAGTCTGCAGTGCGCAATTACGTAATCGCGCGCTATAGTGCACAGCTACTGCAGCCTTATAAGGCTGAGAGTGCTATGAACCGTATTATAATAAATATAGATTAAGCTAAGAGAGGAAGTATCTTATATATCTCTTTATATATAGATTTACACTTTATAGATATTAAGGTAGTTACCTTAGAATTTATAGATATATATCTACTTTAAGAAAAAAGGCTTTAAGTATACCTTAGACTAATTAATAATATATCTAGTCTCTTTAGCTATAAGCTTATTAATTTCCTTATTTATAGCTTCTTAAAATATACCTTAGAGTAGCTCTCTTAGCTTTTTAATTTTAAAGTAATTACTTAGAAGCTTTAAGAGGTTTTTTATAAAATATACTATTTTCTACTTAGTATTTAGATATATCTTAGAGTTATTTTATAAATATATTATAATAGTAAAGTATAGAGTTTTATATATAAGAATACTTTCTATAATAGCTTTATACTAATTAAATATATAGATTATAAAAAAAGCATTTTAGTAGTTATTTAATAAGCTCTTTTCTAAATAAAGAGTTATAAAAACTCTTAGATATTACTCTTTAATACTTTATTATATTAAAGATCTATAATTAATTTATTAATATTAATAATAAGTAGATTAGAAATCTATTTTAGCTACCAAAGAGAAGTTTTATCTAAATTACTATAAGCTCTCCTTTTTTATAGATACTTAAGTAGTTAGTTCTTAAGGATTTAAAATAGATAAATATAGATTTATATCCTTAGTAATAATATACTATACTTTAGAGTAAAGCTTTAATATTAATAGAGAGTTTAAACTTAATTTTAATATACTTTTATAATTAGGAGTTTATTTATAAATAAATAGTTCTCTCTATATTTTAGCTAGTATACTCTTAAACTATATCTTAGTAATAGTATAAAGTATTTCTAATTATAGAAAGTAGCTAGTATAGAGAACTTAAGGTTATTAATAATTTATTTATTTATTATAAAATAACTATTTACTTTATTAAATATCCCTAAGATCTTAAGGACTATATTAGAGAATTTAATAGATATTTGAACCTTATGAATAATTATCTCGATACTCTAGATATCTATAGCTTTCTTCTTACTATCTAGAGAGTAAAACCTTAATTTATTAAAGTATATATTATATATAATAATAACTTAGTTAAGTAAAGAAACCTAGATTTTATATAGATTATATATTTCTAGTATATATTCTATAAAGTATCTAAGATAAGCTCTAGGGTTAACCTTATAATAATATTTTGTAATATCTTTTTTATAACTTTAAGAGAGTAAGCTCTGTAGCTATAGATATATAAGCCTCCTTAGTAAGAGTATAGATCTTAGTATATAGTAAGTATAAAGTTTAGTTACTATTATTAAAAATAGTTCTAAAACTACTTAAGTTTCTTCTAAATAGAGCTTTACTAATTATTTATAGTATATAGATTAATATTAAAGATAAAGACTATTATTCTCTAAGTTTCTAAGATAAGGTACTTTAATAAGTAAGTAGTTATTAATATTCTAAATATTTTTAGAGTAATCTCTAAACTAATAGACTCTTTACTATCTACTAGCTCCTTAGTATTTATAAATAAAAGCTTAAGTTTAATTTTAAGCTTTTCTATTTATTATTTATACTAAGTAAAGCTTTATATAGTAATAATAATATACTTAATATTATAGTTAATTTTATAAATAATAAAGCTCTATTATCTTTATACTTAGTTTTTAAATATCTAGAGTATTTTAAATACTTTATTATGCTTTTTTAAGACTAGGGAAATTCTAAAGAGTCTTTTACTATACTTATCTTTAATAAAAAGTATCTAGATATATAGTTTACTAAGCTTTTAGTAGTGAAAGAGATCCTAAGCTATATAGTAATAAGAATAGAGAGATCTAGCTTTAGATATATTATATAAGATAACTTACTAAATATATACTTAAGTATAGAATTTATATTAAATATATAATAAAGTCTTAATACTTACCTCCTAAATACTATATATAAAATATTTAAGAGCACTCTAGTTTAAGTAACTAGCTTAGAGATACTATAGTTATATATTATTAAATCCTTTAGCTATATAGTAATATAAAGAGTATACTAGCTTTTAGTTATTTAAAAAAGCTATAATATTTATACTATTTATAGAAATACTTAGATTAAGTAAATAAGTAGAAATAAGGTTATATTTAAAGAAGATTAACTTATTCTTATATAGTAGCTACTTTATATAAGTAGACTTATCTAACTTATTAAACTATAGAGAGTAGTTATAGCTATTATACTAGATATCTATCTTAAAGAGGAGTATTTCTAAGATAATATTAATATATATATTTTTAATAATAGTAATATTATTTAAGGTTAGAGTATTCTTTTTATTTATTAAGGTATCTTTAAATATACTCTAAATAACCTAAGTACCCCTCTTAATAATTAGTATACTTATACTACTAACTTTAATTACTATATGATTATATAAATATATAAAGATACTAGAAACTAGCTTTCTCTTATTATTAATAATATAGAGAGCTTTATAGGTATCTAAAATAATACTTTTAGAGAGAGTATATAGTTCCTTAAAGAATATAAATACTATAGAATAAACTTAAGCTATTTAGCTATTATCTTTAAGAAGACTTTAGTTAATAATATAGCAGGAAATATTATTAAGAAGTTACTCTTAGTTATTAATATTACTTTTATTATTATACCTACTCTAGTTATTACTATAATATCTACTATAGCTATAGTTAGATAGAAGCTAACTACTCTTCTATAACTTATTTATAATCCACTCTATATATATAAGGTTATTATAGATATAGCCCTACTATAGAAATATTACTATCTCCTATATATACTATACTTTATCCTTTAGTATTTTATAATTATTAAGGCTATCCTTTAATAAGCCTATAAATATCTATTAAATATAGCTATAGTTTTATAAAGTATATTTATAATATTATCTATAAAGATAGCTAGAGATCTTATTAAGTATTATTACTAAAAAGGAAATATCTAAAGCAGTTTATAAAGCTTAAGATAGATTCTCTAAGTTAGAGCAGTTTATAAAAGTAATATATACTTTAAGTAATTTACTAAAACTCTTAGTAAAAGCTAGCTTATTATAGATTTTATAGTAAGAATTATTCTAAGCTCTTTAAGTAAGAGGTAATATATTTTAATCTCTTCTATTTAGGTAACTGAATCTAGCTAGCTTTAAGCTTATATAAAAGCTATTTTATAGTATATTACTTTAAGAAAAGTATATCTATTATAGCTTTTCTTAATATTAATAATATTCTAGCTTACTTCTAGCTTATAGAGATAGTATTACTCTTTATATTACTTAGTAAGTTAAGTAATATACTTAGTATACTTTAGAATATTTTTATAATCTTAATATACTTATTTCTATATATTATTATTAAAGTAAGTAAGTTACTATTTAAGGAAGTAGAGTATATTCTAAAAGTTAATCTAGAACTTATTATTAATATTATTAAGCTTTATTCCTACTACCTTAAGGTAAACTATATAAATAGTTTAATAAATAAATATTTAGTAGTTATAGTATAAGGTAATCTATAATAAGAGGTTTATATTATTAATAAAGAGAAACTTAAGTATATTACCTTACTCTTTTTAGATATCTTTATACTTAATAAAAGTTAGTAAAGTTAGCTTTATAAACTTAAGAATAATAAAATCTATTTTATTAATATATTAAGTAGTATTAAACTCCTTACTCTTAATAATATTAATAAAGTTATTATACTTAGTGATCTTATAAAGTATCTAAGAGAAATTCTCCTTAGCTTTCTATTTCTAAAAAGCTATTCTATACTTACTAAAATTAGCTTTATACTTAGCTTAGAGATAGATATTATATTTATCTATAAACTTCTAAATAGTTAGAGTGCTTTTAAGAGTATTAAAAAGCTTCTTAATATTAAGGCTATTAGGATTAAGATATTTCTAAATATCCTTACTATATATAGATAAGTATAGATTAAGATATTAATAAGGCTAGTTAGTAAGGCTCTAAAGCTCTATTTCTAGAGATATAATTTTTAAAAAGTATATAGCTATTATTATAAAGTTACTTTAAGAAGGGTTTTAAAGTATTATAAAAGTATTTTAAATAAGTAAAGAATAATTAGATAGAGAGCTACTTACTCTTTCCTAAGCTTAGAGAGATTAGAGAGGTTTTTATAAGCTATAGAGCTAGACTTATAACTATTATAAACTATAAATAGGGATAAAAGTAAGTTATAAAGAGTAACTATCTTAGCTATAGATTAGTATATATAGAAAGTATAGTAAAATACTCTATAGTATATAATTATATAATTATGCACTATAGTGTATAGCCACTATAAGGCTAAGAGTGCTGTGAACTATATTATAATAATTATAGTTATTCTAGTATTAAGCTGTAAATCCTAGTGGAGGTTAGGATCTAGCCTATTAAGCAATATAGATAATTATTTCTATACTAGCAGTCTTTTCTTTTATACTAGCGATTGCTTAATAAGCCTATCTAAATATATAAGTTCAATAATAAGTTTATGTATTATTAATAATACCTAATTAAAGTGAAAAGTGGCTAGTTTAGCTAATTGCCTAAATCCTTCTTAAATAGCCTAAATTAGCTTAATATAGTATAAATTAGCTATTATCCTAATATTCCTTTTACTATCTATATTATCTATTCTTCTATTTAAATTATAAGGGTATTATTATTAATTAGGCAGCATAGAGCTCTATTAGGCTTTGCCTTTAGTATAGCGTTAGCTAGGTTATTTTTGCTGTTTACCTATTAGATCTTAGAGAGCTTATAGCACTTATATAACTAATAGAGGGCTATAATATTAATTATAAAGCGTTTTTCCTTTATAGTGCCTAGCTTCACTAAGCACTTATATAGTAAGTATAAGTCTATATATATTATAGTAGGTATAGAGTTAGTAATACCTAGCTTAGTATACTATAAATTGCTTATTTATACTTAGTGGAGCTATAATAGATAATATTACTATAAATTACAAAAGTAGTGTTATTTATTATTTTACTAGCTAGTATAATAATATAGCCTAACTATAATATAAAGTCCTAGTTATTAGTAAATAATCTATCTATAAATATAAATAATTTAGTAGTGGGTAGTAATAGTATAATAAAGATTAGGCTATAATTAAGCTTATTCTTTAGTTACTAAAAGCACTTATTAAGGATTATAATATTCTTATTAGCAGGATCTTAGTATTAAGTAGTAGTTAATAAGTTAAAATAAACCTCTAGTTAGTAAATTAAGGCTATAAAAGCCCCTTTAGTATATTATTTAATGTACCACTGCTTTACTAATATCTTTAAGATATTTTAAGCTTTTTATATTAGGTTAATCTTAGTGCCTTAACTCTTTTATTATAAAGTAACTACTTTAGTAAGTAATAGAGAGATTATTTTACTATTAAAGGTAACTAGAGTAGTAATAGTAAGTTTTTCCTTTAGTTTAGCTATCCATTTAGCTTTTTAGTTTAAAAAAGGAGTAGTTAAGAATCCAATAGTATTATGAGTTTAATGAGTTTATATACTAATAATAGTAAAGTATAGACTAATATAATTAATAATAAATACAGGGATTAAAGACAGAACTAGTTATTTATAACTTATTATAATAGGAAGCATTATAGATAGCTCACTAATAGATACTAGCTTTAGTAATACTATATAAGGGTTTAATAATATTTATAATAATACTAAGGGAGTAGAGATTATAGATTTAGTTAGGGCCTCTAGCTACTGCATAGTGATTTTACCTGCTTTATAACAGACCTTCTGACTCCGCGCCGCGCCTCCTGATAATACACACAGCCTTTAGTTATATAATTATAACTATCCTAACTATAGCTATACTTATATATACCTATTTATAGCTTTATAATCCTTAACTTCACAGTTGAATAATAATATCTATTAACTTATCCTCTTGCCTATTACCTATACTGCTAACACTATCTCTATTACTACTACTTTATCCACTAGTCTCCTTATTTAATTAGGCTAGCTAATACCTTTATAGTAGCTATACTATTATTAACAATACTCTCTCTGTGTTAAAGCAGTTAGTATAAGCTATACTTATTAATATTTCCCTAAAGGGCCACCTCTACCTTAGTATTACAGAGGGTCTATTTAAAGAAGGGCTACTCTATAGAGTACCTAAAGATCTACTAACCTCTACTGCTAAGTCTGCTTATTTATATATAATAAGTTAGTATATCTATAAGTTCCCTATAGATATATTAATAAGAGCTCTCTTAAGAACTATATTAATAATATACTCTTAGTATTATCTAGGCTGCTTAACAAAACAGAGAGCTTTATTAATTATATTAATACTAAACTCTTATATAATCTTTTATATTTTATTAATATTAATAGATATACCTTATATATAGTTAGTATATTAATATACTAGATCTAGTGCTAATACCTTAGAGAACTTATTATAGATTAATAAGGTTAAGAAAGAGAGATAAGTATAAAGCCCTACTTATAGCACTAGAGCTTTTTATACTTCTAGCTGTGAGAACCTCTTAGGAGGTTAAGGAGTTATCTCTTATATAGTAGTATTTATAGCACCTTACTAAAAGGTTTAGCAAAAGTGTTACTATAAGAGCCTCAGTAGCCTACTTAGCCCTAATATAATCAGCCCTATTATATATAGTATAGTATTATCTATACTATTACTATTCCACTAGTCTATTTAGCTAGAGTATATATCTAACTTTATATAAGGGTTTACTTATTAGCAGAAATATATAGAGTTTCTATATTATTATCCTTAACTAGTAGAGAGCATAGGTTAAAGTGCCTCTATAGTGTTTCCCAAATTATATCTATAAACTAGGTGAATTTATTATAGACTTTTTTGCAGGGGGGCTATATTATAACTATAAACTTAATAGATTTAGTTAGATAGATAGATATAAATATCTTATATAAGGGTAGTTTATAACTAAATATATATCTAGCTAATATCTCTAATCTAAATTAAATAATTAGGGCTAAGAAATAGTATAATAGCTAAAAATAGTTAGATACTATTATACTAAATTATTAATAATTAGGTTAAAATACTATACTTATTAATATTATTTATACTATAAATAATAAAGCAGGAGTTTTTAAAAGGGGTGGTAGTCTTATTTTTAATCTTATTAACTATATAGAATTAAAAAAAAATCTTAAATTTAAAGAATTTATGCTTAAGAAGAGTATTAATCTCTTTTTTATAGAATTTCTAAAAAGGGAAACCTTTAGTAATAAGTTT
Source organism: Colletotrichum neosansevieriae (assembly GCA_036785495.1). Taxonomy (NCBI): domain Eukaryota; kingdom Fungi; phylum Ascomycota; class Sordariomycetes; order Glomerellales; family Glomerellaceae; genus Colletotrichum; species Colletotrichum neosansevieriae. Next base: position 70,987 of record JAVHLV010000275.1, on the reverse strand, counting down.
ACTAAGCTTATATAGAGCTAGATAGGGTTCCTAATCTACTTCCTCCTTTATTAATAAGAAGATTAATAAGTTATTAACTTCTTATTAAAAAATATAAAAGAAAATAGTAATAATAAGGTTCTTTTAGGGTAATTCTCTATATTAAGCTAGAGAATTATTTATAGAAAAAATAGCTACTAGCTTAGAGTTAGTATTAATAAGGTTAGAGTTACTAAAGTTATTAAGGTTACTATAAAAAGGTTTAATAATAGTAGAGGGGAAGTTTTAGGAGCTATAGAGAAGCTAAATAGTAACTATTTTACCTAAAATAGTAATTAAATAGTAAGAGCCTTATTATTTATCTTTTTTTATAATAAACCTATATCTATAATTATAATAAGAAGTAAGTACGAGAGCCTCAGTGGCCTACTTGGCCCCGATATGATCAGCCCCGTTATGTGCAGCGCGGCGTTGCCTGCGCTGTTACTGTTCTGCCAGTCTATTTAGCTAGAGCATATATCTAACTTTATGCAAGGGTTTGCTTGCTAGCAGGAATATATAGGGTTTCTGTATTATTATCCTTAACTAGTAGAGGGTATAGGTTAAAGTGCCTCTATAGTATTTCCCGAATTATGCCTATAAACTGGGTGAATTTGTTATAGTCTTTTTTGCGGGGGGGCTGCGTTATAACTATAAACTTAATAAGAAGTAAGTAACTTTATCTATACTTAAGCTATTATAAATACCTAAAGTATTAATAATTTTATATTTAGTAGTTTGGTTATATAAATTATCTATAGTAATATAAGTTACTTTAGCTCTAGCTATAATATTTAGTAAAAATATTAAGTTATTATTAATATATAGATAAGTACTAAAGATAAAGAGAGTAAGAATAAGACTATTAGAGTTAGTAATATTATTAATAGCTTTAATTACTATTTAGAGAGTAAGATTAAGCTTAGTATAGAGAACTTCCTACTAAATAATAGTATAGATATACTAAAGAGATTTATACTATTAATTAGTTTTATTAATATAGTAATAAGCTTTAATAAATATAACTTTTACTATAATAGCTATAGATTTAGTATTATTTCTAAAGGTTTTAGTAGTAAAGAGTAAATTAATATCTATAATAATATAATTAGGTAGTTCTTAGTAAATATAAATCTAGTAGAGATAGAGAGTTTTCTAGGTAGCTTTTACTAAATAATTAGATAGGAAGTAAGTAGTATTAAAGCTAGTAGTAGTATTAATAATATATAGAGTTACCTTATCCTTAAGATATATAATATTATAGATAATCTTATAATTAAAGTAGTAATTATTTTTTAGTGAGAACTTAAAGTATTAAGGTGCTCTAGTGTTTAGTTAATAATATTAATAAACCTTAGTTAGCTACTTAATTACTATAGTTTAAATAGGATAACTAATATAATAAAGAAAAATAGCTAACTTAGTAATAGAGAGGTAACTAAATTAGTAATAGAGATACTAAAGTTTAATATCTATTAAGTAGCTAGGTTAAGTAAAAATCTCCTTATTATTAAAAAGAAGCTAAATATAACTCTATTTATAAATAATAGGGATAATAGTTCTACTCTATAGTAAGTAATTATAGAGATTGTTAAAATAAATACCTAAAGAATCTCTATTATTTAGGTAGAGAAGAAAAGGGATATTAAAGAGTATTATATAAAATACTATTTAACTAAATATAGTATTTACTATAATAATACTAAATAAATCTTTATAAGGTCTATTACTAAAATATACTCTAACTTAGCTAGCTAGTACTTACTTTATTTATCTTAATTATTAAGTAAAAATACTATAAAGTAATAACTTACTATTAATTAGTAATAAAAACTCTAGTAGTGCCTAAATTTAGTATAATACTTTAGAAAACTTCTTTAGAGTATTTATTATTAAGTATAAATAGCTATAAAAGTAGAGGTTTTAGGTAGAATATACTATATTAGAGATAAAAGAGGTATAAAATTAATAATAGAGTTAATATCTATAGCTATATAGAAAGCTACTTAGTTTAATAGTAAATTAGTTAACTTATTACTATTAACTATAAATATAGCATTAATATTATAGATAGTAAATTTATAGAGTAAATTAGGCTAAGACTTAGTATTCTAATAGTAATTCTATAAATACTACTTAACTTTACTATTAATATCTAAATTAGTAAGAAAAACATTTTAGTTATTATTATTGTCTTTAAAATTAAGCAGAAAGATATTAATATTATCCTTAGTTAAGTTTTAAGAGTACTTAGACTTAAACTTATTAAACTCTTAGGTATATTTATTAACTAAGTACTTCTATATATAATAATTAGGTTTATAGTAAATCTAGTAGTATCTAGAGCTATTATAGTAGTTATTATATATTAATTAATAATATAGAGAAGGTTCTTATTAATTTAGCTAGTTTTAGTAAAATTTACTATAATTAGGGTAATCTTAGTAGATATTATACTATTAGTTACTATTTTAGAAGCATTAATCTATATATATTATATTAAACTTATTAAGGTCTTTAAAAGCTATAAATTAAGTAGTAAGGCTTTAATTAAAGCAGAAAGTAGTGCTAATAGCTAAATAAAGAGTATTATATAGATCCTAAAGAGTTATAGAGTACTTATAGAGAGCTAGTTTATATTCTTAAACTTTTTAGTAGGTATTATAGATTTTATATTATAGAAGGGTATTATTAATATTATCTTTCTTACTAACAGTAGGTTTAATAATAGAGAGGTTTTTAAATAGAATTATAAGGTTTTTAGTAATAGATTTACTAAGATTTTTATATATAAAGTTAAGTAATATAGTATTATTCTAGGCCTCTGGCCACTGCACAGTGATTTTACCTGCTTTATAACAGACCTTCTAACTCCGCGCCGCGCCTCCTGATAATACACACAGCCTTTAGTTATATAATCATAATTGCTAACCACCTATCCTAACCACAGCTGCACTTATATATGCCCATCTCACTAGACAGCCTTACAATCCTTAACTTCACAGTTTAATAATAATATAGTTTTTGATTGCTTAATTACTAACTACTAAACTATTAACTTATCCTCTCACCTATTACCCGCACTACTAACACCACCTCTATCACTACTTTATCCACTAGCAGTCCTCTTATTTAATTAGGCTAACTAATACCTTCACAGCTATACTCTTATTAGTAATACTCTCTCTATATTAAAGCAGTTAGCATAAGCTATACTTACTAATCCCTATAGAGCTGCCTCTGCCTTAGTATTATAGAGAGCCTATTTAAAGAAAGGCTAATAGATAGAGTGTGCAATAACCTATTTAACTTCTAAAGCTATATTTACTTATTTCTATATAATGTATCTATATATATTAGTGTTCTCTATAGGGATATTAAGGTAAGCTCTCCTGAGGGCTATACTAATAATATACTCTTTATATAAACTAGGTTAGTTAAAGAAGGAGGAGTTTTTATTAATTATATTAATACTAAACTTTATAGCAATCTGGTTTATATTACTAGTAATAATAGATATACCTTATATATACTTAATATATTAATATATCAAATATAGTGTTAATATCTTAGAGGATTTATTATAAGTTAATAAGAATAAAGAAGAGAAATAGGCATAAAGCCCTACTTATAGTAGCAGAGCTTTTTATACTTCTAGCTATAAGAACCTCTTAGGAGGTTAAGGAGTTATCTCTTATATAGTAGTATTTACCTTACTAAGAGGGTTTACCTTTTAGGCATTTTTTATAACACCTTACTAAAAGGTTTAGTAAAGGCATTCCCAGGCTATAAGAGCCTTAGTAGCCTACTTAGCCCTAATATAATTAGCCCTATTATATATAGCATAGTGTTACCTGCACTATTACTATTCCGCTAGTCTATTTAGCCAGAGTGTATATCTAACTTTATAATATTTAGAGGGTTTGCTTACTAGCAGGAATATATAGGTTTTCTGTATTATTATTCTTAACTAGTAGAGGGCATAGGTTAAAGTGCCTCTATAGTGTTTCCCAAATTATACCCATAAACTGGGTAAATTTGTTTTAAAGTAATTCTTTAATTATTTAATAATCTTAGTATATAAAGATTAGGGAATTTAGTTTATAATATAATAGAAATAGTATTATTAAGTATTTTCTTTTAATATTAGAGAAAAGGCTTTAGTATATTATTATAGAGAGATACTAGCTTTAGTATAATAATCTTTAAGTATAGCAGCAGAGCTTTTTATACTTCTAGCTATAAGAACCTCTTAGGAGGTTGAGGAGTTATCTCTTATATACACCTTACTGAAATATTTACCTTTTGAGCGTTTTTTGCAGCACCTTACTAAAAGGTTTAGTAATAGTGTTCCTAGGCTATAAGAGCCTTAGTAGCCCACTTAGCTTTAATATAATTAGCCCTATTACTATTCTGCTAGTTTATTTAGCTATAGTATATATCTAACTTTATATAAGGGTTTGCTTACTAATAGAAATATATAGAGTTTCTATATTATTATCCTTAACTAGTAGAGAGCATAGGTTAAAGTGCCTCTATAGTGTTTCCTAAATTATATCTATAAACTGGGTGAATTTATAGTCTTTTTTATAGGGGGGCTGTGTTATAACTATAAACTTAATAATAATCTTTAAAAATAAGTAATTTAAACTCTAAAATATCTATTTTATTACTACTATACTTAAGTTCTTTATTATTATAAACCTTTATAAAGTTAGTAAGTCAATATAAAGAAGGTACTTTTGTATATAGTATTTAGGTATATAAAGGAGAGTTCTAATTTTACTTAAAGTAAGCTTAAAAGGTATTTTAAATACTCTAAAGATATTAGGGTTTAAAACTAGAGTAAATCTATAAAGAGGTTTAGTAAGTTTAGGGTTATTAATAGAGCTTTAGTAAGTAGGAGAAATATATATTAAGGCTTTTAGTAACTATATAGAGGTAGTAAGGATTAAAATAGAGTTATTAATACCTTTAGTGATTTTAGTAAAGAATTTAGAGTCTTAGTTATATTCTTCAATAAATAAAGAGTATTATATCTTAACTTTAGTAAAGTTATTACTAGTCTAAAAGTAGTAGGATAATTATTTAATAATATTAATAAGGTTATTCTTTATCTAATTAGAGTTAATAATAATAAATACTTTATTAATAATAAGAGCTTTATATAGAGCCTTAATAATAAGTAAGTCTGCATAGTTAAAAACTTTAATAATATTCTAGAAGTTTTCCTTAAAGTAGGTTTATAGTTATAGACTATAGATACTCTACTTAGTATACTTTATAATATAGTAGGTAATATAGCTTATAATCTTTATTAAGTTAGTCTCTTTAGTATTAAAATCTCTAATCTTAATATATATATTAAGGTTAATAATAGTCTTAAAATTATAAAGAATAGGGATAATAAAGTAATAGTAAGCTTAAGTAGGGAAAATAAGGAAGATATCTTTAGATATAGTAAAAAGGAGAAATAGTAATCATCTATAGAAGAATTTAAGTATTAGACTTATATTAATATCTTAAATATAGATATCTTTTCTAAGCTATAGCTTCAGATATTAATCTATATATTAAATAACTTATAGTTATCTATACTCTTTAATAGATAGAAAGGTTTAAGTATTAAACTTATAATTATACTTTAAATATAGATATCTTCTCTAAGTTATAGCTATTAGGAATTAGTCTATTTATTAAATAACTTATATTTATCTATACCTTTTTATAAATCAAGTGTTTTCTTTCCTTAAACTAAGCTTCTTAAGTTAGGCTTCCTTTATAAAAATACTTCCTAAAAAGAAAATACTTAGTACTTTCTTTCTAAAAAGAGCTTCCTAAAGAGAGAATAAACTAAGAAAAAGTTTATTAGAAAAAGGAGGAGTTATTAAATATAGAAAAGATTTAATAACATATTTCTTAATCTTATTAACCCTTAGAGAAAATACTCTAAAGAGGGAATTACTTTTTATTTTTATTTATACTTATTCTGAATCTTTATAAAGAGATTGTTAGGTTATTTAGTTAAGATAGAAGAGATAAAAAAAAGGAAAATTTAGAGTTAAAATGATATTATTAACTAATTTAAGTAGTTTTTAATAAAAACTTAGTATATATCTTTTTACTCTAGAAAAATAGATATAACTAGCTATAAAGCTAATTAAGATAGATTTACTAAATATTTATTATGAATAAAGTAACTACTAACTAAAAGCTTTTTAACTACTTATTATAAATTAAATATAATTAATACAAAGTTTAGGTAGAGAGACTAAAATATCTTAGAAATAGTAAATATAGAGGAGAAGTTATTAAGGTATAAAGGAGGAAGAGTTTTAATAAGAGTAAATAATTATTCAAAGTAAGAGAGAGAAAGTAAGGAGAAAAAGAGATAAAAGTAGAAAGTAGATAGAGTTAGTAGCTTAAAATTAGAGAGTTTAACTTAAGTAGCTATAAATAAACTAAATTAGGTAGTTATTACTAAAAGTAAAGCTATAATATCCTAAATATCTTAGAATAGATAGAATAAAGCTATAAAGTTATATAATTAATATAATCCTACTATAATTATAACTTTAGTAAAGTAATTATTATAAATTACTTTAGTAGGTTATTAAGAGCTTATTACTGCTCTTTTATAGTAAATAGTTAAAGCTTATTACTAATTAATATATTATTATTATTATTATTATAAATAAGAGGTTAAAGTAGAGAGATTTAGTAGTAAGAGAGGAAAAAGAAGGAAGGAAATAGTAATAAGGTTAGTAATTAGTATAGATAAGTACTAAATGAATTAAAATATACTAAAGTATATAAAAGTTACTAAAAGACTTATAGAAGGTTAAAATAAGCAAAACTAATAATATAAGGTTAAATAGAGAAAGGGGAGGGTTTTAGAGATTATTAAAGGCTCTAAAAACAGTAAAGTTAGTAAAAATAGAGTTTTTAGGTAGTAGGGGTTTTTAGTAAATTTATAAAAGTAGAAAGTACTAAAAGAAGGTAGATATAGGGAAAGAAATTACTAATTTTACTATATAATTAAGAATTATAGATATTAATTATAGTAATAAAGATATAGTTATTATAGAGTAGTTTATAGTTATTAATAATAATAAGAAATCTAAAACTTTATCTATAATATTAATAATAACTTTAGAGATTATAGATTAACTATAGAGGCTAAATACTTAGTAATTAAAACTAGTCTCTTTATTAATATAATGATCTAAATAAGAGGAGGCTTAGGACTATCTAAGTAGTAAATAATTATTAAATAGAGATTTAGAAGATAGAAACAGAAGCTATATACTTAGCTACTAAATCTAAAGTCTCTATTAGCTAATATTTAAAACCTAAGGAATAGAATTATTAAGATAAGAAAAATATCTTTTTAGTTATTTATATAACCTTACTAATTTATAGTTATAAATAATATAATAGTAAGGTTATATATTATAATTATAAATACTATAATAGTAAAGTTAATTACTAATTAGTATTAGTTTCCTAAAATATTAATATAGTAAAGAGAGGGGGTTAGGTAGAGTATAATATTAGTTTAAGATATATATATTAAGAAGAGAGATATCTAGAGGGTAGTTAGCATAAAGGAATAATATAGATAGTTAATAGAGGCACACTATATAACGTTAGAGGTTATATAACTACTTACCTAACTAGATTAGAGTTATTCTAGGCCCATGAACTGGGTGAATTTGTCGTAGTCTTTTTTGCGGGGGGCTGCGTTGTAACTACAAACTTAATAGTTATTCTAGTGCTAGGCTGTAAATCCTAGTAGAGGTTAGGATCTAACCTATTAGGTAATATAGATAATTATTTCTATAGTATTATTACCTAAAGATATATATTTAATAATAAAAGTACTTCTCTATATAAATAGCTATAATAAGGTAGTTAATAAAGCTATTAGCTATATTAATAGATAGCTTATATTAAGCTAAAAAGCTTACTAAGTAAGTATATATACTAATAATACTACTACTAAAAAGAGTAGTAGCTATAGAGACTTACTAAGAAAAGTTAGTAGAAGCTAACTTTTCTATAGTAACCTCTAAGTATATAATAACCTAAAGCTTCTCCTTCTCCTCTTCTTTATACTTCTCCTCCTCCTCTTTCTCCTTCTTAAGGATAGCTTAAAGAGCATAATAATAATAAGTAAGGCTCTAGATAGATAAGTTAGTACTATACTAGATTAGTATAGATATATTAAGTTTATAGTTACAATGCAGCCCCCCTGCAAAAAAGACTATAATAAATTCACCTAGTTTATAGGCATAATTTGGAAAACACTATAGAAGCACTTTAATCTATGCTCTCTACCAGTTAAGGATAATAATATAGGAACCCTATATATTCCTGCTAGTAAGCAAACCCTTATATAAAGTCTAGATATGCGCTCTGGCTAAATAGACTAGCAGAACAGTAATAGCGCAGGCAATGCTGCGCTACATATAACAGGGCTGATCATATTAGGGCCGAGTAGGCCACTAAGGCTCTCGTGGCCTGGGATCGCCTTCGCTGAACCTTCCAGCAAGGTGCTGCGAAAAACGCCCAAAAGGTAAACCTTCCAGCAAGGAGTATAGATATATATAAGTATATAGAATATTTATAACCTAGTTCTATATTGCAATATAGTTTATAGCACTCTTAGCCTTATAAGGCTGCAGTGGCTATATACTATAGCACGCAATTATATAATTATATACTATAGACTATTTCACTATACTTTCTATATATCCTAATCTATAGTTAGGATAGTTACTCCTTATAACTTACCCTTACCTCTATCTATAGCTTATAATAGTTATAAGCCTAGCTCTATTACTTATAAATACCCCTCTAACCTCTCTAAGCCTAAGAGAGGGCAAGCAGCTTTTCTCTTATTATTTTTTACCTATTTAAAATAACTTTATAATACTTAAAAACCTTTTTAAAGTAACTTTATAATAATAGCTATATAGTCTTTAACTACTTTCTCTCTAGAGATAAGGCTTTAAGGCTTTACTAACTAGCCTTATTAATATCTTAATCTATATTTATTTATATAGAGTAAGGATATTTAGAAATATCTTAATTCTAATAGCCCTAATATTAAGAAGCCTTTTGATATACTTAAGAACACTCTAATAATTTAGGAGTTTATAGATAAATATAATAACTATCTTTAAGCTAAGTATAAAGCTAATCTTAGTAAGTATAAAGCAGCCCTTTAGAAATAGAAAGCTAAAGAGAATCTCTCTTAATTAAATACTCTATAAAACTACTAAGTATAATAACTCTATTAATATTATTAAGAGTAAGGAGTTTAATACTCCCTAATAAGTTAGTAAAGTAGGTCTTACTACTTCTAAGCTTATAAAGCTAACCCTACTAACCCCTATTAAGTATAAAAATATCTAAGATAAGTAGAGTAATATATTTAAGTTTCTCTCTATTAATAATATAAACCTCTTATTATAGATTACCTTATACTATAACTACTAAATATTTATCTATTAAACTATTAATATAGTCTACCTTAAGGTAATAGAAATAAAGCTTAATAATAAAAATAATATATCTATCCTAAATTAACCTTTAGAATATACTCTATCTTCTTAAATAGTAACTTACTTACTTTAATAATAATATATAAAAATAAGTATACTAAGATTATAAAGATATTTTAAAGTATACTAAGTATACTACTTAATTTACTAAGTAGTATAGAGAGTAATACTATATTTATAAACTAGTAGTAAGCTAGAATATTATTAATACTAAGGAAAGCTATAGTAGATATGCTTTTCTTAAGGTAGTATACTATAAAATAGCTTCTATATAGACCTAAAACTAGCTAGATTTAGTTACTTAAGTAAAAGAGATTAGAATGCTTTACTTCTTACTTAAAGAGCTTAGAATTATCCTTACTATAAAGATCTATAATAAGCTAGCTTTTACTAAGGGTTTTAGTAAGTTACTTAGAGTATATACTACTCTTATAAACTACTCTAACTTAGAGAATCTATCTTAAGCTTTATAGACTACTTTAGATACTTCCTTTTTAGTAGTAATACTTAATAAGATTTCTAGCTATTTCTATATATAATACTATAAATAGACTCTATAGAACTATAGCTATATTTAATAAATATTTATAGACTTACTAAAAGGTAGTTTTAAGGATTATAAAATACTAAAGAATAAAGTATAATATATATAGGAGATAGTAATATCTCTATAGTAAAGCTATATCTATAATAACCTTATATATATAGAGTAAATTATAAAGAAGTTATAGAAAAGTAGTTAGTATCTATCTAACTATAGCTATAGTAAATACTATAGTAGTAGCTAGAGTAAATATAGTAATAAAGATAGTATTAATAACTAAGAATAACTTCCTAATAATATTTCCTACTATATTATTAACTAAACCTTTCTTAAAAATAAAAGCTAAGTAATCTAAGTTTATTCTATAGTATTTATATTCTTTAAGAAACTATATAGTTTCTTTAATAATATTATTCTAGATAACTATAAAGCTTTCTATATTATTAATAATAAGAGAAAGCTAGTTTCTAATATCTTTATATATTTATATAATAATAAGATAATTAAAGTTAGTAATATAAATATACTAATTATTAAGAGAAATACTTAGGTTATTTAGAATATTTTTAAAGATACCTTAATAGATAAAAAGAGTGCTTTAATATTAAATAATATTATTATTATTAAAAATATATATATTAATATTATCTTAGAAGCACTCCTCTTTAAGATAAATATCTAGTATAATAGCTATAACTACTCTTTATAGTTTAATAAGTTAAATAAGTCTACTTATATAAAATAGCTACTATATAAAAGTAACTTAGTCTTCTTTAAATATAACTCTATTTCTACCTACCTACTTAATCTAAGTATTTTTATAAATAGTATAGATATTATAGCTTTCTTAAATAACTAAAAGCTAGTATATCTCTTATATTACTATATAGCTAAAAGGTTTAATGATATATAACTATAGTATCTCTAAGCTATTTATCTAGACTAGAGCACTCTTAAATACCTTATATATAATACTTAGAGAGTAAGGATTAAAACCTTATTATATATTTAATATAAATTCTATACTTAAGTATATACTTAGTAAGTTATTTTATATAATATATCTAAGGCTAGATCTCTCTATCTCTATTACTATATAGCTTAGAACCTCTTTAATTACTAAAAGCTTAGTAAACTATATATCTAGATACTTCTTATTAAAGATAAGTATAGCAAAAAACTCTTTAGAATTCCCCTAGTCTTAAAAAAGTATAATAAAGTATTTAAAATACTCTAGATATTTAAAAACTAAGTATAAAGATAGTAGAGACTTACTATCTATAAAATCTATTATAATATTAAGTATATTATTATTACTATATAAAGCTTTACTTAGTATAAATAATAAATAGAGAAGCTTAGAATTAATCTTAAGCTTTTATTAATAAATACTAAAAAGCCTATAGATAGTGGAGAGTATATTAGCTTAGAAATTATTCTAAAAGTGTTTATAATATTAATAGCTATTTACTTACTAAAATATCTTATCTTAAAGACTTAGAGAGTAGTAGTCTTTATCTTTAATATTAATTTATATACTATAAATAATTAGTAAAGCTTTATTTAGATAAAACTTAAGTAGTTCTAAAACTACTTTTAATAATAGTAACTAGACTTTATACTTACTATATATTAAGAACTATATCTATAATAAGGAGGCTTATATATCTATAGCTATAAAGCTTATCTCCTTAAAGAGAGTTATAAAAAAGATATTAAGAGATACTATTATAAAGTTAATCCTAGGGCTTATCTTAGATACTTTATAAAGTATATATTAAAAATATATAATTTATATAGAACTTAGGTTTCTATACTTAACTAGGTTATTATTATATATAATATATACTTTAATAAGTTAAAATTCTACTCTCTAGATAATAAGAAGGAGGCTATAGATATTTAGAGTACCTAAATAATTATTAATAAGGTTAAAATACTTATTAAATCCTCTAATATAGTTCTTAGAACCTTAAGAATACTTAATAAAGTAAATAGTAACTTTATAATAAATAAATAAACTATTAGTAAGCTTAAGTCTATAATACTAACTACTTTCTATAATTTAGAAATACTTTATATTACTACTATAATATAGCTTAAAAGTATACTAGCTAGAATATAAAGAGGATTACTTATTTCTAAATAAATTTCTAATCCTAAAAATATACTAAAATTAAGTTTAAACCCTTTTATAATACTAAAGCTCTACTTTAAATTGTAGTATATTATTACTAAGGATATAGATCTATATCTATCTATTTTAAATATTTAAAAACTAGCTATTTAAGTATCTATAAAAAAGAAAAGCTTATAGTAATCTAGATAAGACTTCTCCTTAATAGCTAAAATAAATTTCTAATCTACTTATTATTAATATTAATAAATTAACTATAGATCTTTAATATAATAGAGTACTAAAGAGCAGTTTCTAAGAGTTTTTATAACTCTTTATTTAGAAAAGAGCTTACTAAATAACTACTAAAACGCTTTTTTTATAATCTTTATACCTAATTAGTATAAAGCTATTATAGAAAGCACTCTTATATATAAAACTCTATACTTTATTATTAAAGTATATCTATAAAATAACTCTAAGATATATCTAAATACTAAGTAGAAAATAATATACTTTATAAAAGACTTCTTAAAGTCTTTAAGTAACTACTTTAAAGTTAGGAAGCTAAGAAAGCTATTTTAAGATATATTTAAAGAGGCTATAAATAAGGAAATTAATAAGCTTATAGCTAAGAGAACTTAATATATTATTAATTAGTCTAAGGTATACTTAAAGCCTCTTTCCTTAAAATAAATATATATTTATAAATTCTAAGATAACTACCTAAATATCTATAAAGCCTAAATCTTTATATAAAGAGATATATAAAACACCTCCTCTCTTAGCTTAATCTATACTACTATACTTATAGCCTAAAGTTTATATATAGTAGTAATAATTATAGCCTAGTTTAAATATAAAATACTTTAATTTAATATTATTAATATATTCCTAAATATAGATATTAACCTAAATAGAAAGCTAGTTACTTATTACTTTCTAGATAGCTTTAAGTAAATTAGTAAAGTTATAAAGCTTAATAAAGCTCTATATAGCTTAAAGAATATATCTCTTCTATAGTATAAGAAATTCTCTATAGCTTTATATAAGCTTAGGCTCTCTTTATATAATAAGGAGCCCTATCTTTTTTAAGATAAGCACTATAAAGTCCTAATTCTATTTTATATTAATAATATTTTTATTTTATTTTATTAAGACTATATTTCTAAAGCTTAGAAGCTTATATAAGATATTAAGTAACTATATAAACTATATAAATTAGGTTTTATTAAATAATATCTTAGGCTATATATTATATAAGACTAAGTAGCTAAAAGGATTTACCTAGTTTATACCTAATAAAACTATTATAGAGTGCTTTAACCTTTATAATAGCTTCTATCTAAGTATTTTTATATTAGTTATTAAGCTTATAAAGAACCTTAGTAAGGCTATAAATACCTAAGTTAAGGAGTATTAATTACTTATTAAACGTATTCTATATATAGTGATAATAATATAACTTAATATAGTCTTTACTATAGCATAACTTTCCTACTTCTTTATAGATCTAACTTTAACAAGGTAGTAAATTTAGTATCTCTATATAACTTACTACTTTATAATCTGCTTTAGTAGCTTAGAAAGTAATAAAGAGACTTCCTTATTACTAATTATTAATAATACTTTATTTACTAATAATAAAGAGATTTATAAGTTACTATAAAGCTATAAAATAATACTCTTTAGAGATATAATTTAGTAAAAAGTAGCTTATTAAGTAATAATTATAATATTAATAACTTAAGTAGAGCTTCTAAGTCTTAAGCATATTACTAAAAATATAATAACTCTTTAAAGGCTATACTATAACCTTACTTTAGAGCTTAAAGATATTTAGAAAGTTTATTATAATAATTAGTAAACTGTTTAACTAAGAATTAGAGAGAGAGAGAGTATATTTTAACTAATCTATAGTATATTAATATTTAAAATATATAGCTGTACTAAGAGTATATAAAGAGCATTTTTAAAGTGCTTTATATATCTATAGATAAGATATTAATAAATAGACTTATAAAAAGCCTCTCCTAAGCTAAGTTTAAATACTTCTAAGTACTACTAAACTTAGTAGATACTTACTATATTATTATAATAAAAGGGAAGTAAGTTTAAGAGCATAAAATAAAGCTTTATTAAGCCTAAAGGCTAGTAGATATTATCTATAGAGCTTTAGCCTCTTTATATATAATAGCTAGATAATAAAGCAATTTATATAGATATACTAGCTCTAGGTATACTAGCTCTATATCTTTCTAAATACTAAAAAGCAAAGGATATTAATACCTAAAGATATATATTTAATAATAAGAGTGCTTCTCTATATAAATAACTATAATAAGGTAGTTAATAAAGCTATTAGCTATACTAATAGATAGCTTATAGAGAGCTAAAAAGCTTAATAAGTAAGTATATATATTAGTAATAATACTACTAGAAAGAGTAGTAGCTATAAAGACCTACTAAAAAGAGCTAGTAAAAGCTAGCTCTTCTATAATAGCCTCTAGATATATAATAACCTAAAGCTCCTCCTCCTCCTCCTCTTACTCCTTCTCCTCCTCCTTTTTCTCCTTCTCCTTAAGAATAGCCTAGAGAACTTAGTACTAAAAGAAAAGGGCCTAAATAAATAAGTTAGCATTATACTAAACTATCTTATATATATATATATATATTATATATATATATATATTATATATATATATATAGAATACTTATAACTTAGTTATTACTATTATAAAGCTTTATAGAGAGTAATAATAGTAATAAAAAGGGGCTTATAGCTTTAGCTAGCTAGATAGTAGTAATAGTACCTATTAGTACTATAGAAGTAGTAACTAAAGCTCTTATCTATAAATAGTAAGTAAGTATAGCTATAATAAGAATAGTTTATTAACTTACTAACTTTCTTTAGGATAATAAAAAAGAATAAAGCTTCTTAGCTAAGCCTAAAGTCTTTTTAGTAATAATAGAGATAGTTTTCTTTTAAGTATATTATAATATATACTATATATAATTAAAGCTCTCTTTAGCTTTAGCTATTATTAATATCTCTAAAGTATATAGAAATAATATTATAAATATATAGATAAACTTCTCCTTATTCTTATTCTTCTTAATAAAGAGGCTATACTTATACTTATTATTCTATAGCTTATATATAGCTATCTTATCTATTTAGAAGATGAATTATTAGCTTCTATAATATTTTAAAACCCCTACTAAATAGTAATAAGCTTATCTCTAGCTAAGCCTTTCTCTAGCTTATAGAGAATAGTCTTAACTATTAGATATTAATATTACTAAAAAAGCTATAAAATAGTAAAAAAAACTTATTATTACTACCCTTATTATCCTTATTCTCCTCCTACTTAATAAGAGTAGCTAGCTACTCCTACTCTATCTTCTTTTTAGCTTTATAGATTACCTTAGTCTTAGTAATATACTCAGTAACTAATACTATAGACTATTTATACTTAGGGGCTATTTTTAATAATAGTATTAATAGATATAAATAGTATTATATTAAGGTAAGTATTAGTAATAATTAGTAATATATATAATAATTCTTTATATATATAAAAAGTTAATTTATAATTATTATAGTATTCTAAGTAGAAAAAAGAGGGAAGATTAAGGTAGAGAATAGTATAAATAATATAACTAGTTAAGCATTACTAAAGGGATTCTACTACTTACCTAGATTATATTACTATTACTTAAGTTATATACTGATTATTTATACTCTTTAAGCCTCTTATAAGGGATATTTTTATTTATTCTATACTATTAAAGCTGTTTATAGTTATAGCTATATAAAGCTATATTAATATATTAGTATTATTTACTATATAGCTAGAGAGTATATTATAATATAGTTTATAATACTCCTACCTTTTTAAGGCTATAGTAGCTATATACTATAGCGCATAATTATATAATTATATACTATAGCTTATTTCACTATGTTTTCTATATAAACTAATCTATAGCTAAGATAGTTGCTCCTTATAACTCCCCCTCACCCCTATCTATAGCTTATAATAACTACTTAAATAATAAGAATAAGAGATAATAGATAAATAAAGAATCTATAAGTATTATAATAAGCTAATATAATAAGAGTTCTACTATAGAATTATCTATTTTAATAAAACTACTATATTTAAACTAAGGTCTACTCTCTCTATATCTACCCTCCTATTATCTAAAACTACTAGAAATATATTATATTTATACTTATATAAACTAGATTATTATAATATCTTTATTTAAAACTCTTAAGTTATTTACTATAAAATAAGTATTATTATTAACTTTATAACTCTTAATAAAGAATTATTCTAACCTAGAATTATAACTTATATCTAAATAAGGAACCTACTTAATATACTTAATAACTTTATATTAAAATAATATATTATTTAGTGTATAGTAAATAATATATTAATAGAGATAATAAATAATGCTTAAATACTATAATAACTTATAGTATAATTATTAATATTACTAAGGCCTACTTAAGGCTATAATTATCCTAATAGGGAAGTATAGAATAAGAGTATCTATTCCTTTAAACCTTAAGTATTAATCCCCTTACTTATATAATTTATAGATAGTAGTATAGCTTAAGGATTATTATCTATAATAAGTATAGTAATACTATAGGAAGTAGCTATACCTATTACTATTTAATCTTTATTACTATTACTAAATTTAGTATTCTAAAGAAAATAATAGAAAAAGATAATACTAAGTAATAAAAATACTACTTTATAGACCTATAAGATTAATTTATTATACCTTATAGATCTCTCTTTTTTTATAAGATTATTAAAGTGCTATAATATTAATTATTAACTACTCTTTTATAATACTAAGCTTAATAAGATATTTATATAGTAAGTATAAAGTAGTATAGATAATTATAGATGTATAAGGTATTTTAAGGTAGTTAGTAATCTTCTAAAGCGTTATTATAATAGTATAGATAAGGTTTATATTAGTAACTATACTATAGACTTTAGAAGCTAGAATACTTTAGGTAACCTTATACTTTATTAAGCTAAAGTAGATAGTATTACTATAAATTATAAATATATTATTATTTATTATTTTATAATTGAGGATAATAATAAATCTAATCTATAATAAGAGGTTTATATTATTAATAAAAGAGCTATTAATAAAAAGAAATTTAGTAGTTATTAAGTTAATAAGTATAAATATAAGGCTATAGTTAAGGTTCTCCTTTTGCTATTTAAGGTAATAATTAATTACTTTTTTATCCTTAATAATTAGCTTAAAGTACTATATAGCTATAGATAGGTTAAAGCATATCTCTAGTTAGTAAATTAATATAATATATATACTTCTTACCTATTACTAAATATATTTACTATTTTTATTTAGTTAAAGGTATTATTAGCTTAATTAGCTTAATTTTATTTTCTTAGCTTTCTTAGTATAGAATAAGACTACTATTTATATTTAGTATAATAATACTATTATTAAATATTAATAGGTTATTAGTGCTAAGTTATCACTTCTTCTTTATAGTAAAACTAGGCTTTATAAGTTTATTATTCTCTTATTTAGAGAAACCTAGTATTAAAAGTCTAATTATATTCTTAGTTTATATATTAATAATACTAAAGCTATTAGTAATAGTTAATAAGATTAGTAAGTATAGATTAAATAAGGATTAGCTAGTTTTAGTAATACTATATAGAGGTTTAATAATCTTTATAATTTAATACTTAGAGTATTTACTTTAGGTTTTGCTTAGAAGGTTTGCTAATATTATTCTATTTAGCTCTATTTAGGATTAGATATATATATATAAATATATATAATATCTTAAAGCTATAGAATAAATCTCTCTATTATAAGATATAGTATTAAAGCAAGAAGTAGTTATTAACTTAGTCTTTAATCTATTAATAATTATATAAGGATTAAAGTCTTATTATTATTATTATAACCCTAAATAATAAGTTATAACTTTTTATAACGTTAGTTAGTCTATTTTTCTTTAACTTTATAAACTAGATAGGAATTAAAGAATTAGGTTTTTCTATAAATAGTAGTATTATATATAATAATTTTAAAAACACTATATTTTTAGAGTATAGTTATCTTAGCTATTATAGAGATAGAGAAAGGTTTTCCTAGTATTATAATAATACCCTCCTTATATAGATAGATAGTAAGGCTATAATCTAAATGCTCTTTTATAGCTAGGAAAGTTATAGTATTATTAATCTTATAGCTAAGAGCTTTAACTATATTAATAATAAAAGTAGTATTAACTATAGCATTCTCTTCTTTATTTTAGTTTATAAGGTAATTACTTCTATATATTAAATCTATAGTTTATATTATAATAGTATCTATAAGGTTCTTTAGAGATCTCCCTCTCTTATATAGAGGCAGGATTATAGATAGTAATAGGGCCTCTAGCTACTATATTATAATTTTACCTACTTTGTAATAGAGCTTCTAACTCCATATCTCTTAATAATATATATAGCCTTTAGTTATATAATTATAACTCTCCTAACTATAGCTATACTTATATATATCTATCTATAACCTTATAATCCTTAACTTTGTAGTTTAATAATAATATCTATTAACTTATCCTCTTGTCTATTACCCATACTACTAATACTATTTCTATTACTGCTTTATCTACTAGTCCCCTTATTTAATTAAGCTAGCTAATATCTTTATAGCTATACTATTATTAGCAATAGTCTCTCTATAAGTAGTTAGTATAAGTTATACTTACTAATCTCTATAGAGCTGCCTTAGTCTTAGTTTTATAGAGAGCCTATTTAAAGACAGGCTAATAGATAGAGTATATAATAACCTAATTAACTTTTAATACTATATTTACTTATTTATATATAATACTATTATATATCTAGTTATCTCCTATAGAGGTATTAATAAGGACTCTCTTAAGAGCTATATTAATAATACACTCTTAGTATTTTATTTAGGCTACTTAATAAAATAGAGAGCTTTATTAATTATATTAATACTAAACTTTAGTATAATCTTTTATATATTATTAATATTAATAAGTATGCTTTATATATAGCTAGTATATTAATATTAATACTAGGTCTGGTATTAATATCTTAGAGAACTTATTATAGATTAATAAGAATAAGGAAGAGAGATAGATATAAAGCCCTACTTATAGTAGACCTTTTTATACTTCTAGCTATAAGAACCTCTTAGGAGGTTAAGAAGTTATCTCTTATATAGTAGTATTTATAGCACCTTATTAAAAGGTTTAACTTTTAGGTTTTTTTTATAGTATCTCACTAAAAGGTTTAGTAAAGGCATTCCTAAGCTATAAGAGCCTTAGTAGCCTACTTAGCTTTAATATAATTAGCTCTATTATATATAGTATAGTATTATTTATATTATTACTATTCCACTAGTCTATTTAGCTAGAGTATATATCTAACTTTATATAAGGGTTTACTTACTAATAGAAATATATAGAGTTTCTATATTATTATCCTTAACTAGTAGAGAGTATAGATTAAAGTGCCTCTATAGTGTTTCCTAAATTATATCTATAAACTAGGTGAATTTACTATAGTCTTTTTTATAGAGAGGCTGTATTATAACTATAAACTTAATAGATAGTATTAGCGTTAGTATTTATATAACCTTAGTATTATCTAGTTTTTTTATTCTTTTAGTATTCTAGTCTAGAGAGTTATTAATATAGTTATTATTATCTCTATTAGTATTATTAATATTATTAATATTATACTATAGGTAAATAACTTTTAAATAAAATATCTAAGGTCTATATAAAAGGTTAAGTATATAGATTTTAAGTTTATAGTTATAATATAGCCTCTCTATAAAAAAGACTATAATAAATTTACTTAGTTTATAGATATAAGTTTATACTCTCTACTAGTTAAGGATAATAATATAGAAACTCTATATATTTTTACTAATAAGTAAACCCTTATATAAAGTTAGATATATACTCTAGCTGAATAGATTAGTAAAATAGAAATAGTATAGATAACACCACACTATATATAATAGAGCTAATTATATTTAGGCTAAGTGGGCTACTAAGGCTTTTCTAGCTTAGGAAAAATGCCTAAAAGGTAAACCTCTTAGTAAAGTGCTATAAACACTACTATATAAGAGATAACTCCTTAACCTCCTAAGAGGTTCTTATAGCTAGAAGTATAAAAAGCTTTACTATAAGTAGGACTTTATATCTATCTCTCTTCCTTATCCTTATTCTATAATCTATAATAAGTTTTCTTAGATATTAATACTAAACCTAGTATATTAATATACTAGCTATATATAAAGTATATCTATTAACGTTAATAATATATAAAAGATTATACTAGAGTTTAGTATTAATATAATTAATAAAGCTCTCTATTTTATTAAGCAGTCTAAATAATACTAAGAGTATATTATTAATATAGCTCTTAAGAGAGCTTTTATTAATATCTCTATAGAGAATAACTAGATATATAATAATATTCTATATATTTATTTATAAAATAAATATATATAATATTAGAAGTTAATTAGGTTATTATATACTCTATCTATTAGCCCTTTTTTTAATAAGCTCTCTATAATACTAAGGCTAAGGCAGCTATATAGAGATTAGTAAGTATAGCTTATACTAACTGCTTTAATATAGAGAGAGTATTATTAATAATAGTATAGTTAGTAAATAAAGTAGTAATAGAGATAGTATTTAATAGTAGTATAGATAATAAGTAAGAGGATAAGTTAAAAGATATAATTATTAAACTGTAAAGTTAAGGGTTATAAGGCTATAAGCTGATAGATAGGTATATATAAGTGTAGCTATAGTTAGGAGAGGATTATATAACTAAAGGCTATGTATATTATTAAGAGGCGTGGAGTTAGAAGGTTTGTTATAAAGTAGGTAAAATTACTATATAGTAGCTAGAGGCTATATATAGATCTTACTATTAATAATAAGGAGTTTATATAGTTAAGAGTAGTAATAGCTATAGAGTTTTATAGATATCTAGCTTATTATAGATTAAGTTTATAGTTATAATATAGCCTTTCTGTAAAAAAGACTATAATAAATTTACCTAGTTTATAGGTATAATTTGGGAAACACTATAGAGGCACTTTAACCTATGCTCTCTACTAGTTAAGGATAATAATATAGAAACCCTATATATTCCTGTTAGTAAGTAAACTCTCTAAATATTATAAAGTTAGATATATACTCTAGCTAAATAGACTAGTGGAATAGTAATAGTGTAGGTGATACTATGCTATATATAATAGGGCTGATTATATTAGAGCTAAGTAGGCCACTAAGGCTCTTATAGTATTACCTTTACTAAACCTTTTAGTGAGGTGAAAAATGCCTAAAAGGTAAACCTTTTAGTAAAGTATATATAAGAGATAACTCCTTAACCTCCTAAGAGGTTTTTATAGCTAGAAGTATAAAAAGCTCTATTACTATAAGTAGGGCTTTATATTTATCTCTCTTTCTTATCCTTATTCTATAATCTATAATAAGTTCTCTAAGATATTAATATTAAACCTAATATATTAATATACTAGCTATAGTAATAGAGATAGTATTAGTAATATAGGTAATAGGTAAGAGGATAAGTTAATAGATATTATTATTAAACTGTAAAGTTAAGGATTATAAAGCTATAGATAGGTATATGTAAGTATAGCTATAGTTAGGATAGGTGGTTAGTAAGATTATATAACTAAAGGCTATATATATTATTAGGAGGTATAGTGTGGAGTTAGAAGGTTTATTATAAAGTAGGTAAAATCACTATATAGTAGCTAGAGGCTAGCTTATTATAGATAGCTAAAACCTAATATAAAGCCTAAACTTTTAAGAGGTTTTCTATTACTCTTTATATAGTAGCTATCTATTTCTAGATTTCTAGAGATAGAGGGGATTTATTAATAAGATATAGAAATACTCTAAAGATAAGTAATATTAATACTAAGCCTTTTAGCTCTACAGTATTATTTATAATTTTTAAAGCTATTTAGAGAACTATTTTATAATCTATATTAAGAAGGTTTTATTAATTTATATTATAAACTCTTTAAATAATTATATAATACTTCTTAAGTTTATCTATAAAGTTATAAGCCTTAATAGAGACTTTAGTAATAGTTATTAATATTAAATATAGTATATTATGCTACTTAGATAAGCTAAGATTAGTATCTATATTAGTAATTACTATATCTAGAGGTTTAAGGTAAATATAGATCTAGTACTATTTAAGTATATTAAGTACTATACTTACTAATAGATTCTATAGAAATCTTTCTATATAAAAGATATTAGTATTATTAACTATATAAAGTATTAATCTTAAGTTAAGGTAGATAATATTAATAACTATAGTATAGTTAAAGTTATAGTTATCTTTATAATTAATAAAAAGTAATTTAGAGCTTCTATATTAAGTTATAATATTTATAAAGCTTTTTTAGATATTTAAGTATTTATATCTTAAGTTTATAGTCTAATTACTATAAAACTCTATAAAGTTAGTAAACTAATAGGTTAGTATAGGTGTGGCTGGTGTATTAATATGTTAGGTTTAGTGTTAATATCTTAGAGGACTTATTAGAGGTTATAGAATAAGGATAAGGAAGAGAGATAGATATAAAGCCCTATTTATAGTAATAGAGCTTTTTATGCTTCTAGCTGTGAGAACCTCTTAGGAGGTTAAGAAGTTATCTCTTATATATATAGTACCTTACTAAAAGGTTAACCTTTAGGTAAGGAGTTATTAAATATCTTATATAGTAGTGTTTATAACACCTTACTAAAAGGTTTACCTTTTAGGCGTTTTCTATAACACCTTACTAAAAGGTTTAGTAAAGATATTACTATAAATATAAAAGTCTTAGTAATCTACTTAGCTCTAATATAATTAGCTCTATTATATATTATATAGTATTATTTATACTATTACTATTCCACTAGTCTATTTAGCTAGAGTATATATCTAACTTAATATAAGGGTTTGCTTACTAATAGAAATATATAGAGTTTCCTATAGTATCTTCTAAATTATATCTATAAACTGGGTGAATTTATTATAGTCTTTTTTGCAGGAGGCTGTGTTATAACTATAAACTTAATAGAGCGCAATAGATAACTTCTTTCTACTTACTCTATATCTATATATATAATAGTTATAAGCCTAGCTTTACTAACTATTTAGTTTACTCCTAACTATTATCTATATATATAGAAGAGTTAATCTTATATACTCTTTTTATATCTATACTCTATTATACTATAAAGCTCTATATATTTATAATAATCTCTACCTTACTTATTATTACTTAGAAGCTTATTTATCTATATAATTAGCCTTACTAAGAGCTTACTCTCTATTACTAAGCTGCTTAGTACTATATATAGAAGTATATTAACCTATTTTCTAATATACTTAATATACTTTTACTAAAATAGACCTAACTTTCTATACTTAAAGATACTATAAAGTATTAATAAGCTGCTTTATAAGCCTATTAGGAAGCTAAGTATTAAATATAGCTTACTTACTAAACTACCTACTATAATATATATATATTAACTAAGAAGTTACCTAAGCCTGCTCTATTATTCCTAGTGCTTCTAGAGAATATTTATAAAGAGTATACTATATATTGCTATAATAAGGCTAATACTAGTTACTACTATATCTCTAACTTTATTATTGCTTTAATTAACTCTATTATACTTACTACTATATAGCTTAAAATTATATATAATAATAAGGCTAAGATATCTATTTAGGAGCTGATAAAGGCTCTCTACTACTATCTCTGCCTAGCTATTAGTTTTATAGAGGCTACTATATAAGAGGAATACCTTTAAATACTCTATATATATACTATATAGCCTATATATTAATATAATAAGTAGTATACTATATTATAAGATATATTAAGTTTATAGTTATAATACAGCCCCTCTATAAAAAAGACTATAATAAATTTACTTAGTTTATAGATATAATTTAGAAAATACTATAGAGGCACTTTAACTTTAACCTATATCCTCTACTAGTTAAGGATAATAATATAAAAACTCTATATATTTCTATTAGTAAGCAAACCCTTATATAAAGTTAGATATATTCTCTAGCTAAATAGACTAGTGGAATAGTAATAGTGTGGGTAATACTATGCTATATATAATAGGGCTGATTATATTAGAGCTAAGTAGGCTACTAAGGCTTTTATAGCCTGGAAATACCTTTATAAAGACTTTTTAGTAAGGTGCTATAAAAAATACTTAAAAGGTAAATATTACTATATAAGATATTTAATAACTTCTTACCTAAAGGTTAACCTTTTAGTAAGGTGCTATATATATAAGAGATAACTTCTTAACTTTCCAAGAGGTTTTTATAGCTAGAAGTATATAAAGCTCTGCTATAAGTAGGGCTTTATACCTATATCTCTTTTTTATTCTTATTAATCTATAATAAGTCCTCTAAGATATTAACACTAAACCTAGTAAATTAATAACTAGCTATATATAAGATATAGTTATTAATATTAATAATATATAAAAGATTACATAAGAGTTTAGCATTAATATAATTAATAAAACACTCTGTTTTATTAAGTAGCCTAAATAACACTAAGAGTATATTATTAATATAGCTTTTAAGAGAGCCCTTATTAATATCTCTATAGGAAAAAACTAGATATATAATAATATTATATATAAATAAGTAAATATAGTATTAGAAGTTAATTAGGTTATTATACACTCTATCTATTAGCCCTTCTTTAAATAGGCTCTCTATAATACTAAGGCTAAGGCAGCTCTATAGTGGAATTTTAGTAAGTATAGCTTATACTAACTAGTTTAACATAGAGAGAGTATTACTAAAAATAGTATAGTTAGTAGATAAAGTAGTAATAGAGATAGTATTAGCAGTATGGGTAATAGATAAGAGGATAAGTAAATAGATATTATTATTAAACTGTGAAGTTAAGAACTATAAGGCTATAGATAGGTATATATAAGTGTAGCTGTGGTTAGGAGAGGATTATATAACTAAAGGCTATATATATTATTAGGAGGTATATTATAGAGTTAGATAGTTTGTTATAAAGTAGGTAAAATCACTATATAGTAGCTAGAGGCCCTACTAAGATATATAATACTCTAGAGATTATTAATACTCTTAGTATTAAGCTATTTCTTAATACTATAATATACTACTTTCTAGATTAAGTAAACTATATATAACTTATACTACTAGCTACTAAGTAGGCTAGAATACTAGTTTAGCTACTTACTAAGTATAGAAGGGTATTTATAGCTATTCTCTATAACTATAACTAGTTTACTAGTTATTATAATATAGTTTACAGCACTCTTAGCCTTATAAGGCTATAGTAGCTGTGCACTATAGCGTGCAATTATATAATTACATACTATAGACTATTTTACTACACTTTCTATATACACTAATCTATAGCTAAGATAGTTACTCCTTATAACTTACTCTTACCCCTATCTATAGCTTATAATAGTTATAAGCCTAGCTCTATAGCTTATAAATACCCCTCTAACCTCTCTAAGTCCAGAAAAGGGTAAGTAGCTTTTCTTATATTTTTTTTTGCCTATTTAAAATAACTTTATAATACTTAAAAACCTTTTTAAAGCAGTCTTATAATAATAGCTATATACTCTTTAATAACCCTCTTTCTAGAAGTAAGGCTTTAGGGCTCTACTAACTAGCCTTACTAATATCTTAATCTATACTTATCTATATAGAGTAAAGGTATTTAGAAGTATCTTAATTCTAATAGCTTTAATACTAAGAAGCCTTTTAATACTTTTAAGAGCACTTTAACTATTTAGGAGTTTATAGATAAGTATAATAACTATCTCTAAGCTAAGTATAAGGCTAATCTTAGTAAGTATAAAGTAGTTCTTTAAAAGCAGAATACTAAGAAGAATCTCTCTTAGATACTTTATAAAACCACTAAGTATAATAACTCTATTAATATTATTAAGAGTAAGAAGTTTAATACTCTTTAATAAACTAGTAGAGTAGGTCTTACTATTTCTAAGCTTATAAAGCTAACTCCACTAACTCCTATTAAGTATAAGGATATCTAAGATAAGTAAAGTAATATACTTAAATATCTCTCTGCTAATAGTATAAACCTCTTATTATAAATTACCTTATACTATAACTATTAGATACTTATTTATTAAACTATTAATATAGTTTACCTTAAAGTAGTAGGAATAAAGCTTAATAATAAGAATAATAAGTTCTAGATTAACCTTTAAAATATACTCTACCTCCTTAAATAGTAACTTACCTACTTTAATAATAGTATATAGAAATAAATATACTAAGATTATAAGAATATTTTAAAGTATACTAAGTATACTACTTAACCTACTAAGTAGTATAGAGAGTAGTACTATCTCTATAAGCTAGTAGTAAGCTAGAATATTATTAATACTAAGAAAAGCTATAATAGATATACTTTTTTTAAGGTAGTATATTATAGAATAGCTCCTATTTAGGCCTAGAACTAGCTAGATTTAGTTATCTAAGTAGAAGAGATTAGAATATTTTACTTCTCATTTAAAGAGCTTAGAATTATTCTTATTACTAAGATCTATAATAAGCTAGCTTTTACTAAGAGTTTTAGTAAATTACTTAAAGTATATACTATCTTTATAAACTACTCTAACTTAGAAAATCTACCTTAAGCTTTATAAACTGCTTTAAATACTTCTTTTTTAGTAGTAATACTTAATAAAATCTCTAGCTATTTCTATAAATAATACTATAGATAGACTTTATAGAACTATAGCTATATTTAATAAATATTTATAAACTTACTAAAAGATAGCTTTAAGGATTATAAAATACTAAAGAATAAAGTATAGTATATATAGAAGATAGTAATATCTCTATAGTAGAGCTATATCTATAATAACCTTATATATATAGAGTAGATTATAAAGAAGTCTTAAAAGAGTAGTTAGCACTTATCTAACTATAGCTATAGTAGATACTATAGTAGCAGCTAGAGCAGGTATAGTAATAGGGATAGTATTAGTAATAAAGAGTAACTTCCTAATAATATTTCCTGCTATATTATTAACTAAAGCCTTTTTAAAGATAAAAGCTAAGTAATCTAAGTTTATTCTATAATATTTATATTCTTTAAGAGACTATATACTCTCTCTAATAGTATTATTCTAGATAATTATAAAGCTCTCTATATTATTAATAATAAGAGAAAGCTAGTTTCTAGCACCTTTATATACTTATATAATAATAAAGTGATTAAAGTTAGTAATATAAGTATATTAATTATTAAGAGGGGTATTTAGGTTATCTAGGATATGTTTAAAGATAACTTAATAGGTAAAAAGAGCACTCTAACCTTAAATAATATTACTATTATTAAAAATATATATATTAATATTATCTCAGAAGCACTCCTCTTTAAAATAAGTATCTAGTATAATAGCTATAACTGCTCTCTATAGTTTACTAAGCTAGATAAGTCTACTTATATAAAGCAGCTACTATATAAGAGTAACCTAGTCTTTTTTAAATATAACTCTATCTCTATCTACCTATCTAGTCTAAGTATTTCTATAAGCAGTATAGATATTATAGCTCTCTTAAATAACTAGAAGTTAATATACTTCTTATACTACTATATAGCTAAAAGGTTTAATAATATATAACTATAGTATCTCTAAGCTAGTTATCTAGGCTAGAGTATACTTAAACACCTTATATATAATATTTAGGAGGTGAGAATTAAGACTTTATTATATATTTAATATAAATTCTATGCTTAAGTATATACTTAGTAAGTTATCTTATATAGTATATCTAAGACTAGATCTCCCTATTTCTACTACTATATAGCTTAAAACCTCTTTAACTACTAAAAGCTTAGCAGACTATATATCTAAATACTCCTTATTAAAGATAAATATAGTAGAAGACTCTTTAAAATTCTCCTAGTCTTAAAAGAGCATAATAAAGTGTTTAAGGTACTCTAAACATTTAAATACTAGGTATAAAGATAGCAGAAACTTACTATCTATAAAATCCACTATAATATTAAATATACTATTATTACTATATAAGGCTTTACTTAATATAAATAATAGGTAGAGAAGCTTAGAATTAATTTTAAGCTCCTACTAGTAAATACTAAGAAGCCTATAAGTAGTAGAAAGTATACTAGCTTAGAAATTATTCTAAAAGTGCTTATAATACTAACTGCTACTTATCTACTAAAATATCTTATTTTAGAGGCTTATAGAGTAGCAGTCTTTATCTTTAATATTAGCCTATATATTATAAATAACTAGCAAAGCTCTATTTAGATAAAACTTAAGTAGTTCTAGAACTACTTCTAATAGTAGTAACTAGACTTTATACTTACTATATACTAAAACCTATATCTATACTAAGAAAGCTTATATACCTATAGCTATAAAGCTTACTCCCTTAAAGGGAGTTATAAAAAAGGTATTAGGAGATACTATTATAAGGTTAACTCTAGGGCCTATCTTAGATATCTTATAGAATATATACTAGAAATATATAACCTATATAGAATCTAGGTTTCTATGCTTAACTAGGTTATTATTATATATAATATATACTTTAATAAGTTAAAATTCTACTCTCTAGATAATAAGAAGGAGGCTATAAATATCTAGAATACCTAGATAATTATTAATAAGGTTAAAATACTTATTAAATTCTCTAATATAGTTCTTAAAACCTTAGAGATACTTAATAAAGCAAATAGTAACTTTATAATAAATAAATAAACTACTAATAAGCTTAAGTCCTCTATACTAGCTGCTTTCTATAGTTTAGAAGTATCTTATACTACTACTATAATATAGTCTAAGAGCATACTAGCTAAAATATAAAAAGAACTACTTACTCCTAAATAAACTTCTAATCCTAAATATATACTAGAATTAAGTTTAAACCCTTATATAATACTAAAGCTCTATTCTAAAATATAGTATACTATTACTAAAAGTATAAACCTATATCTACCTGTTTTAAATACTTAAAAACTAGCTATTTAAGTATCTATAAAAGAGGAGAGCTTATAGTAATCTAGATAAGACTTCTCTTTAGTAGCTAAAATAGATTTCTAACCTATCTATTATTAATACTAATAGATTAACTATAAGCCTCTAATATAATAGAGCACTAGAGAGCAATATCTAAGAGTTTTTATAACTTTTTATTTAGAAAAGAGCTTACTAGATAACTACTAGAATGCTTTTTTTATAACCTTTATACCTAATTAGTATAAAGCTATTATAAAAAGCACTTATAGATATAAGACTCTATATTTTACTATTATAATATATCTATAAGATAACTCTAAGATATATCTAAATACTAAGTAGAAGATAATATATTTTATAGAAAACCTCTTAAAGTCTCTAAGTAACTATTTTAAAGCTAGAAAGCTAAGAGAGCTATTCTAAGATATATTTTAAGAGACTATAAATAAGGAAATTAATAAGCTTATAGCTAAGAGAACTTAGTATATTATTAACTAGTCTAAGATATACTTAAAGCCTCTTTTCTTAAAGTAGATATATATCTATAAATTCTAAGGTAACTACCTTAATATCTATAAAGCATAAATCTATATATAAGGGGATATATAAGATACCTCCTCTCTTAGCTTAACCTATACTACTATACTTATAGCTTAAAACCTATATATAGTAGTAGTAATTATAGTCTAGTTTAACTATAAAATACTCTAATTTAATATTATTAATATATTCCTAAATATAGATATTAACCTAGATAGAGAGCTAGTTACCTACTACTTTCTAGATAGCTTTAAGTAAGCTAATAAAATTATAAAGCTTAATAGAGCTCTATATAGTTTAAAGGATATATCTTTTCTATAATATAAGGAATTCTCTATAGCTTTATATAAGCTTAGGCTCTCTCTATATAATAAGGAGCCCTGCCTTTTTTAAGATAAGCACTATAAGGTTCTGCTCCTATTCTATATTAATAATATTCTTATTTTATTCTATTAAGACTATATTTCTAAAGCTTAGAAGCTTATATAAGAGATTAAAAAACTATATAAACTATATAAACTAGGCTTTATTAAATAGTATCTTAGAATATATATTATATAAAACTAAGTAGCTAAAAAGATCTACCTAATTTATAATTAGTATATTAAGACTATTATAGAGCATTTTAGCCTCTATAATAGTATTACTCTAAGCACTTCTATACTAGTTACTAAGCTCATAAAGAACCTTAGTAAGGCTATAATTATAGAAGTTAAGGACTACTAATTACTTATTAAAAGTATCCTATATATAGTAATAATAATATATCTTAAAGTAGTTTTTGCTATAGTATAACTCTCCTACTTTCTTATAAATCTAAGTATATAGCACTTTGCTATAGTAAGGTAATATATATAGTATCTCTATATAACTTATTACTTTATAATCTGCTATAGTAGCTTAGGGGGTAATAAAGAGACTCCCTTACTGCTAATTACTAGTAATACCTTATTTACTAATAATAAAGAAATATATAGATTATTATAAAGCTATATAATAATACTCTTTAGAGGTATAATTTAGTAGAAAGCAGCCTATTAAGTAATAGTTATAATATTAATAACTAAAGCAGAGCTTCTAAGCCTTAAGTATACTACTAAAGAGATAATAGCCCTTTATAGGCTATACTATAACCTTACTTTAAAGCTTAGAGATATCTAGAAAGTCTATTATAATAATTAGCAGACTATTTAACTAGTAGTTAGAGAAAAAGAGTATATTTTTACCTATCTATAGTATATTAATATTTAAAATATATAGCTATACTAAAAGTATATTAAGAGCACTTCTAAAATGCTCTATATATCTATAGATAAGATATTAATAAATAGACTTATAAAAAGCCTCTTCTAAGCTAAGTTTAAATATTTCTAAGTATTACTAAACCTAGTAGATACTTACTATATTATTATAATAAAAGAGAAGTAGGTTTAAGAGTATAGAATAAAGCTTTATTAAGCCTAAAGGTTAGTAAATATTATCTATAGAGCTATAGCTTCTCTATATATAATAGCTAGATAAAAAAGTAATTTTTATAGATATACTAGCCCTAGGTATACTAGCTCTATATCTTCCTAAATACTAAAAAGTAAAAAATATTAATACCTTAAGATATATATTTAATAATAGGAGTGCTTCTCTATATAAATAGCTATAATAAGGTAGTTAATAAAGCTATTAGCTATATTAATAAGTAGCTTATAGTAAGCTAAAAAGCTTACTAAGTAAGTATATATATTAATAATAATATTACTAAAAAGAGTAATAGCTATAAAGATCTACTAAGAAGAGTTAGTAAAAGCTAACTCTTCTATAGTAGCCTCTAGATATATAATAACCTAAAGCTCCTCCTCCTCCTCCTCCTCCTGCTCTTTCTCCTTCTCTTTCTCTCTCTTCTCTTTCTCTTTAAGAGTAGCTTAGAGAACCTAATACTAAAAGAAAAGGGCTTAGATATATAAGTTAGTATTATACTAAATTATCTTATATATATCTATATATATATATAAAATACTTATAACTTAGTTATTACTATTATAGGCTTTATAGTAGTATTTATAAAGAGTAATTATAGTAATAGAAAGGGGTTTATAGCTTTAGCTAGCTAGGTAGTAATAATAATACCTATTAGTACTATAGAAGTAATAATTAGAGCTTTTATTTATAAATAGTAGATAAGTATAGCTATAATATAGATACTCTATTAGCTTACTAACTCTCTCTAGAATAGTAGAGAAAGCATAAGGCTTCTTAGTGAAGCCTAAGGTTTTCTTACTAATAATAAGGGTAGTCTTTTTCTTAAGTATACTATAATATATACTATTTATTATCTTTATCTATTTAGGCTTATACTTAGGCTTTTCTAGACTATTATTAATATCTCTAGAGTATATAGAAATAATATTATAAATATACTAATAGACTTCTCCTTATTCTTATTCTTATCCTCTTTCTCCTTAATAGAGAGAGTATATTTATATTTATATACTAACCTCTTCTTAGGGGCCTTAGTCTCCTCTATTAAAAGAGTATTATTAGCTTCTATAGTATTAAAAAACCTTACTAAATAATAATAAGCTTACTTTAAGCTAAGTCCTTCTCTATTTTATAGAGAATAGCTTTAATTATTAAGTATTAGAGTTACTAAAGAGGCTATAAAATAGTAAAATAAAAAACTTATACTTATTAACCTTATTATTCTTAGCCTCTTTCTACTTAGTAAGAGCAGCTAGCTACTCCTACTCTACCTTTTTCTTAGTTTTATAAATTACCTTAGCCTTAGTAACTTAGTTAGTAACTAGTACTATAAACTATTTATACTTAGGGGCTATTTTTAATAATAGTATTAATAGGTATAGATAGTATTATATAAAGGTAAGTATTTATAATAGTTAGTAATATATATAATAATTTTATATATATATAAAGAGTTAACTTATAATTATAATAGTATTTTAAGTAGAAGAAGGAGGAAAAATTAAAGCAGAGAGTAGTATAAATAATAAATTATACTGCCTAACTACCTTTATAGATAGTTAGATTATATTACTATTACTTAAGTTATATATTACTTATTTATACTCTTTAAAGTATTTCTAAGGGATATTTTTTATTTATTTTATACCTTTAAGGCTATTTATAATACTGCTTTATCTCTTGTATATATATTTAAAAACAGTTATAGCTATATATAAGGCTAGATTACTATATTAGCAATATTTACTATATAGCTAGAGGGTGTGTTATAATATAGTTTATAGCACTCTCAGCCTTATAAGGCTGCAGTAGCTATGCATTATAGTGTGTAATTATATAATTACACACTATAATGCATAGCTACTGCAGACTATTTCACTACGCTTTCCGCGCACACTAATCTATAGCTAAGATAGTTGCTCTTTATAAGTCACCCTCACCCCTACCTATAGCTTGTGATGATAATAGTATAAATAACACGATGCTATATATAATAGAGCTAATTATATTATAGCTAAGTAGACTACTAAGGCTTTTATAGTCTAGAAATACCTTTACTAAACCTTTTAGTAAGATACTATAAAAAACAGCTAAAAGGTAAACCCTTTAGTAAGGTACTATAAATACTACTATATAAGAGATAACTCCTTAACTAAAATGGTCTTTCCTAAGAGGTTCTTATAGCTAGAAGCATAAAAAGCTCTATAAGCAGGGCTTTATACCTATCCCTTTTCCTTATCCTTATTAACTTAAACTGCAAAGTTAAGGATTATAAGGCTATAGATAGATATATATAAGTATAGCTTTAGTTAGGAGAGGTGGTTAGTAACTTAGGAGGTTTTACGTTTTAATTACGTAACTAAAAGCTATATATTTTATTAAGAGGCGTGAAGTTAGGTCTATTACAGAGCAGGTAAAATCACTATATAGCAGCCAGAGGCCTCTTAGATATTTTATAGAATATATACTAAAAATATATAATTTATATAGAGTTTAGGTTTCTATACTTAACTAGGTTATTATTATATATAATATATGCTTTAATAAGTTTAGATTCTACTTTCTAGATAATAAAAATAAGACTATAGATACTTAGAGTACCTAGATAATTATTAATAAGATTAAAATACTTATTAAATTCTTTAATATAGTTCTTAAAATCTTAGAGATACTTAATAAAGTAAATAGTAACTTTATAATAAGTAAATAAACTATTAATAAGCTTAAGTTTGCTATACTAATTACTTTCTATACTTTAAAAGTATTTTATATTATTACTAAGATATAACTTAAGAATATACTAACTAAAATAAAGAGAAAACTACTTCTTTTTAGATAAACTCTTAATTCTAAAAATATATTAAAATTAAGTTTAAACTCTTTAGTAGTACTAAAGTATTACCCTAAAGTATAAAATATTATTACTAAGAATATAGATCTATATCTATCTTTTATAATAACCTAAGTAAGACTTCTTCTTAATAACTAAAATAAATTCTTAACCTATTTATTATTAATATTAATAAATTAACTATAAGTTCTTAATATAATCTAATACAAAAGAGTAATACCTTAGAGTCTTTATACCTCTTCATTTAAAAAACAGCTTATTAAATAACTACTAAAATGCTTTTTTCATAATCTTTCTACTTAATTAATTAATATCAAGCTATTATAGAAAGTATACTTAACTATAAAACTCTATACTTTATTATTATAGTATATTTATAGAATAACTCTTTAATATACCTAAATACTAAATAGAAAATAGTATACTTTATAAAAAACCTCTTAAAGCTTTTAAGTAACTTCGTTACTATAAGGTGTATTCTAAGAAGCTATAAATAAGGCAATTAATAGGCTTATGGCTAAAAAAGCCTAATATATTATTAACTAGTTTAAGGTATACTTAAAGCCTCTTTTCTTCAAGTAGATATATATCTATAAGTTTTAAGGTAACTATTTTAAACTCTATAAAGTATAAATCTATATATAAAGAGATATATAAAATACTTTCTCTCTTAGCTTAATCTATATTATTATACTTATAGCATAAGGTTTATATATAGTAATAATACTTATAGCTTAGTTTAACTATTAAGTACTTTAATTTAATATTATTAATATATTTCTTACTATAGATATTAACCTAAATAGAAAACTAGCTACCTACTATAGCTTAAGGTAAATTAATAAGGTTATAGAGCTTAATAAAGATCTATATAGCCCTAAGGATATATTTCTTTTGTAATATAAAGAATTCCCTATAGCTTTCTATAAGCTTAAGCTTTCTCTATATAATAGAAAGCCTTATCTTTTTTAAGATAAATACTATAAGGTTTTAGTTTTATTCTACATTAATAATGGTTTTATTTCATTTTATTAAGACTATACTTTAAGAGCTTAAGAGCTTATATAAGAGATTAAATAACTATATAAACTATATAAACTAAGATTTATTAAATAGTATCTTAAACTATATATTATATAAAACTAAGTAGCTAAAAAGATTTACCTAATCTATAATTAGTCTATTAAGACTATTATAGAGTGCTTTACGCTTTATAGTAGCCTTAATATAAATACTTTTATATTAGTTATTAAGCTTAAGTAGAACTCTAGTAAGTCTATAAATACCTAAGTTAAGAAGTACTAGTTACCTATTAAAAGTATTATATAGTGTAATAATAATATAATATAATATAGCTTTTACTATAGTATAACTCTCCTACTTCTTTATAAATTCAAGTATATAGCACTTTACTAGAGTAAGATAGTATATATAGTATCTCTATATAACTTATTACTTTATACTCTATTATAATAGCTTAGGGAGTAATAGTTATTAATAATAAAAAGACTTGTAAATTATAAAAAAGCTATATAATAATACTTCCTAGAGGTATAATTTAGTAAAAAGTAGCTTACTAAGTAATAGTTATAAAATTAACTACTAAAGCAGAGCTCTTCAGCCTTAAGTAGATTACTAAATAGATAATAGCTCTTTAAAGACTATACTATAATATTACTTTAAAGCTTAGAGATATTTAGAAAGTTTATTATAATAATTAGTAGACTATATAATTAGTAATTAAAGAGAGAGAGTATATATTAATCTATCTATAGTATATTAATATTTAGAATATGTAGCTATACTAAGAGTATACTAAGACTATACTTAAAGTGCTTTATAAATCTATAGATAGAATACTAGTAGATAGGCTTATAAAAAGCCTCTCTTAAGCTAAATTTAAATACTTTTAAATACTACTAAACTTAATAAATACTTACTATATTATTATAATAAAAGAGAAGTAAGTTTAAGAATATAAAATAAAGCTTTATTAAGCCTAAAGGCTAGTAGATATTATCTATAAAGCTATAGCCCCTTTATATATAATAGCTAGGTATAAAACTAATTCTTATAAATATACTAGACCCCTTCCCCTTTCCTTTTTTAAATAGCAAAGAGTATTATTACCTAAGAATATATATTTAATAATAGAAGCATTCCTCTATATAAATAGCTATAATAAAGTAGTTAATAATGCTATTAGCTATATTAATAAGTGGCTTATAGAAAGCTAAAAAGCTTACTAAGCAATTATATATATTCGTAATAATACTAATAAAAAGAGTAGTAGCTATATAGATCTACTAAAAAGAGCTAGCTAAAGCTAACTCTTATATAGTAATCTCTAGGTATATAATAACTTAAAGCTTATCTTCTTTCTCCTCTTACTCCTCCTCCTACTCCTCCTCCTCTTTCTCCTCCTTCTTAAGAATAGTCTAAAGAGTATAGTAATAATAATGAAGCCTTGAATAGTTAAGTTAGTACTATATTAATATAATTATTATATATATATTAATATAATTATTATATATATATTAATATAATTATTATATATATATAAGTATATAGAATACTTCTAACTTAGTTTTACTTATTATATACTTTATAGTAGTATTTATAAAAAGTAATAATAATAATAAAAAGAAGCTTATAGCTATAGCTAGTAAGATAATAATAGTAATACTTATTAATATTATAAAATTAGTAACTAGAACTCTTATCAATAAATGGTAAGTAACTATAGCTATAATAAAAGTAGTCTATTAGCTTATTAGCTTTCTCTAGAATAGTAGAGAAAGCATAAAGCTTTTTAGCTAGGCTTAAGGTTCTTTTTAGTAATAATAGGAGTAGTCTTCTTCTTAGGTATATTAATATATATACTATTTATAATAAAAGCCTTCTTTAGCTTTAGCTTCTCTAGACTATTATTAATATCTCTAAAGTATATAAAAGTAATATTATAAATATATAGATAGACTTCTCCTTATTCTTATTCTCCTTAATAAAAGGGCTATACTTATACTTATTATTTTATAGTTTATATATAGCTACCTTATCTATTTAGAAAAGATACTATTAGCTTTTATAGTATTAAATAGCTTTACTAAATAATAATAAGCTCATTTTTAGCTAAGCTTTTCTCTATTTTATAGAGAATAGTCTTAACTTTTAAGTATCAATATTACTAAATAGACTATAGGATAGTAAAAGACTTATTATTATTCTCTTTATCCTCCTTTTCTTTAGTAAAAATAGCTAGTTACTCCTATTTTATCTTTTGTTTTAGCTTTATAGATTACCTTAGCTTTAGTGATATATTTAGTAACTAATATTATAAACTATTTATACTTAGAGAGTATTTTTAATAAAAATAATAATTAGTATAAATAGTATAATATAAAGGTAAGCTTTTATAATAGTTAGTAATATTTATAATAATTTTATATATATATAAAAGATTAACTTATAATTATTATAGTATTCTAAAAAGAAGAAGGAGGGAAAATTAAGATAGAGAGTAGTATTAATAATATAACTATACTACCTAGCTACCCTTTAGAGTAGTTAAGTACTACTTAAGGGATTCTGCTGCTTTATTAAATTATATTATTATTACTTAAGTTATATACTACTTATTTATACTCTTTAAGCTTCTTATAAGAGATACTTTTATTTATTCTATATTATTAAGGCTATTTATAATACTGCTTTATCTCTATTATATATATATTTATATATAGTTATAGCTATATATAAGGCTATATTACTATATTAGTCTTATTTACTATATAGCTAGGGGGTATATTATAATATAGTTTATAGTACTCTTAGCTTTATAAAGCTATAGTAGCTATATACTATAGTCTTATTTTACTATACTTTCTGTGCGCACTAATCTATAGCTAAGATAGTTACTCTTTAAGTTTATAGTTATAATATAGCCCCTCTGTAAAAAAGACTATAACAAATTCACCTAGTTTATAGGCATAATTTAGGAAATACTATAGAGGCACTTTAACCTATACCCTCTACTAGTTAAGGATAATAATATGGAAACTCTATATATTTCTGTTAGTATGCAAACCCTTATATAAAGTTAGATATATACTCTAGCTAAATAGATTAATAAAATAGTAATAGCATAGGTAATACTATACTATATATAATAGAGCTGATTATATTAGGGCTAAGTAGGCTACTGAGGCTCTTATAGCCTGGGAAAAATGCATAAAAGGTAAACCTTTCAGTAAGGTGCATAAGAGAGATAACTGCTTAATTTCCTAAGAGGTTCTTATAGCTAGAAGCATAAAAAGCTCTACTATAAATAGTTACTCTTTATAACTTACTCTTACCTCTATCTATAGCTTATAATAATTAACTATCTAAAAAATAAATACTTTATAGTTATAGTATAAAGTAATCTATAAAAAGAGACTTATATTATTAATAGAGAGAAACTTAAGTATATTACTTTACTCCTCTTTAATATCTTTATATTTAACAAGAATTAGTAAAGGTAGCTCTATAAATTTAGAAGTAGTATAGTTTATTTTATTAATATATTAAAGAGTATTAATCTATTTACTCTTAATAATATTAATAGAGTTATTCTATTTAGTAATTATATAGAGTATCTAAGAGAGAGTTTTCTTAATATTTTGCTTACTTAGAGCTACTTTATACTTCTTAAGATTAGCTTTATACTTAGCTTAGAGATAAATATTATACTTATCTATAAACTTTTTAATAATTAAAGTACTTTTAAGTATATTAAAAGCTTCTTAATATTAAAGCTATTAGGATTAAGATACTTCTAGATACTCTTACTTTATATAAATAAGTATAAGTTAAGAGACTAATAAAGCTAATTAATAAAGCTCTAGAGCCTTACTTCTAGACAAAAGGTTATTAGAGAGTATATAGCTATTATTATAAAGTTATATTAAAGAGTTTTTAAGTATTATAAAGTTATTTGAAATAGATAAAAAATAATAAGAGAGAAAGCTACTTACTCTTTCTTAGAGAGGTATTTATAAGCTATAGAGCTAGATTTATAATTATTATAAGCTATAGATAGAAATAAAGATAAGTTATAAAGAATAACTATTTTAGCTATAAATTAGGAGATATAGAAAGTATAGTAAAATAGGCTATAGGATATAATTATATAATTATATACTATAGTATATAGCTACTATAGTTTTATAAAGCTAAGAGTGCTATAAGCTATATTATAATAAATACCTAATATATCTTTTTAATATAACTTTAGAATTATAGCTATATATTTATTAATAGCTTTCTATCTAGAAGTAAAGCTTTACTAACTAGCTTTATTAATTTCTTAATTTATATTTATGTATATAGTATAAAAATATTTAAAAATATCTTAATTTTAATAGCTTTAATATTAAAAAGCTTTTTAATCTATTTAAGAATACTCTAACTATCTAAGATTTTATAAATAAGTATAATACTTATTTCTAAGCTAGATATAAAACTAATTAAAGAAATAGAAAGCTAAAGAAACTCTCTCTTAAATACTCTATAAAATTACTAAATAGAGTAACTTAATTAATATTACTAGGAATAAAGAAATTAATACTTTCTAATATATTAATAAAGTATGCTATATTATTTTTAAGTTTATAAAGCTAACTTTATTAACTTTTATTAATTATAAAGATATTTAAAAAGAGTAAAGTTATATATTTAAGTTTTTCTCTATTAATAATATAAGTCTCTCTTATAGATAACTTTTTATTATATAGTGAGGGGTTAAAAGTCTGAATCCACCTCACAGTGCGCCACCTAAAATTCACTAAAGCTTATACTTTTAACTTACTTAAGAAAGTATATATTAATAAAGAATAAATATTATAGAAAAAGTTATAAGTATATAAATACTGATTATATATAAAATATTTCTTATATTAATATATTATAAAATTGCTTTTATATAAGCTTTAAACTAGCTAAGTTTAGTTATATAGATAGAAAAAACTAAACACTTTATTTCTTATTTAAAGAGCTTAGAATTACTTTTGCTATTAAGATCTATAGTAAGCTAGTTTCTATTAAGAGCTTTAATAAATTACTTAAAGTATATATTACCTTTATAAACTACTCTAATAAGAAGGTCTTAGGCTATTTCTATAAGTAATATTATAAATAAACTCTAAAGAATTATAGCTATATTTAATAAGTTTTTATAAACTCTCTAAAGAATAGCTTAAAAGATTATAGAATATTAGAGAAATAAAATATAATATATAAAATAATAATAATAATATCTCTATAATAAAGCTATTAAGTTTATAGTTATAACGCAGCCCTCCTATAAAAAAACTATAATAAACTTACCTAGTTTATAAAACAAATTTAGGAAATACTATATAGATACTTTGTTCTATACTCTCTACTAGTTAAGGATAATAGTATAGAAACTCTATATATATCTTTCAGTTTATAAAGCTTTATATAAAGTTAGATATATAGTCTAGCTAAATAGACTAGCAGAATAGTAATAGCATAAATAATACTATACTATATATAATAGAGCTAATTATATTAGGACTAAATAGATTATTAAGGCTCTTATTACCTAGAAATACCTTTACTAACCCTTTTAGTAAGATACTATATATATAGAAAATAACTCCTTAACTAAAAAGGTCTTTTCTAGAAGGTTTTTATAGCTAAAGGTATAAAAAGCTTTATTAATAGAGCTTTATACTTATTTCTCTTCTTTATCTTTATTTTATAATAAGTTCTCTAAAAAATTAATACTAAGTATAATATATAAAATACTAAATATATATAAAGTATATTTATTATTAATATTAATATATAGAAGATTATAATAGAGTTTAGTATTAATATAATTAATAAAACTCTCTCTTTTATTAAATAGCCTAGATAATACTAAGAGTATATTATTAATATAACTCTTAAAAAAGCTCTTATTATTATCTCTATTAAGGACTTCTAGATATATAATTATATTATAAATAAGTAAGTAAACTTAGTAATAAAAGTTATATAGGTTTTTAAGTATTTTATAGAGTAGCTCTTCTTTAAGTATAGATAGCTCTTTAGGGCTTAAATAATAAGTATAGCTTAAAATAATTAATAGAGAAAGTATTACTAATAATAGTATAGTAACTATAAAGATATTACTTAACTAAATAGGAGAACTACTAATAGATAAAGTAGTAATAGAGATAGTTTTAATAGTATAGATAATAAGTTAATAGTTTAGTAATTAGTAATAAAGTAACTAAAAACTATATTATTATTAAATTATAAAGTTAAAGATTATAAAGCTATTAATAAATAAGTATATATAAGTATAGCTATACTTAGGAGAGGATTATATAACTAATGGCTATATATATTATTAAGGGGTGTGGAGTTAGAAGGTTTATTATAAAGTAGGTAAAACTACTATATAGTAGCTAGAAGCTCTATAATAAAGCTATATTTATAATAACTTTATATATATAGAGTAAATTATAAAAAGGTTTCAAAAAAGTAATTAGCTATTATTTAATTATAGCTAAAGTAAATATTAAAGTTATAACTAAAGTAAGTATAATAATAGTAATAGTATTAGTAACTAAACCTAACTTCTTAATAATATTTCTTATTATATTATTAACTAAAGCTTTTTTTAATATAATAGCTAAATAGCTTAAGCTTATATTATAATATTTATATTCTTTAAAAACCTATATAGTCTCTTTACTAATATTATCTTAAATAACTATAATACTCTCTATATTAAGAATAATAAGAAAAGACTAGTTTTAAATATCTTTATTTACTTATAAAATAATAAAGTAATTAAAGTTAGTAATATTAATATATTAATTATTAAAAAGAGTACTTAAGTTATCTATAATATTTCTAAGATAAAAATTAATAAATAAAAAGAGTGCTCTAACTTTATATAATAATATTATTCTTAAAAGAATATTTATTAATATAATCTTAGAAATACTTTCCTTTAAGATA
Source organism: Colletotrichum neosansevieriae (assembly GCA_036785495.1). NCBI lineage: Eukaryota > Fungi > Ascomycota > Sordariomycetes > Glomerellales > Glomerellaceae > Colletotrichum > Colletotrichum neosansevieriae. The sequence continues at coordinate 28,690 of JAVHLV010000275.1, read as the reverse complement.
AGTATTTTATATAATAGTAATAACTATTAAGTTTATAGTTATAACGCAGCCCCCCTGCAAAAAAAGACTATAATAAATTCACCCAGTTTATAGGTATAATTTGGGAAACACTATAGAGGCACTTTAACCTATACCCTCTACTAGTTAAGGATAATAATATAGAAACTCTATATATTTCTACTAGCAAGCAAATACTTATATAAAGTTAGATATATGCTCTAGCTAAATAGACTAGCAGAATAGTAATAGCACAGGTGATGCTGCACTACACGTAACGGGGCTAATTATATTAGGGCTAAGTAGGCCACTGAGGCTCTTATAGCCTGGAAACGCCTTTGCTGAACCTTCTAGTAAGGTGCTGCGAAAAACGCCTAAAATAGTAATAACTATACTTTATAGTATAATAAGCTAAATAAGTTTATTAATATTAAATAGCTATTATATAAAAGTAACTTATTTCTTTTTAAATATAATTCTATTTATACTTATTTATTTAGTTTTAGTATTTCTATAAATAATACTAATCCTATAGCTTTTAAAATAACTAAAAACTAATATACTCTTTATATTACTATATAGCTAAAATATTTAATAATATATAAATATAATATAGCCTCTAACTACTATATAGTTATTCTACCTATTTTATAATAGACCTTCTAACTCCACACCTCTTAATAATATATATAGCCTTTAATTATATAATTATAACTATTCTAACTATAGCTATATTTATATATACCTATCTATAGTATTATAATCCTTAACTTTATAGTTTAATAATAATATCTATTAACTTATTCTCTTACCTATTACCTATACTACTAATAATATCTTAATTACTACTTTATCTACTAGTTTCTCTATTTAATTAGGCTAGCTAATACCTTTATAGTAGCTATACTATTATTAGTAATACTCTCTCTATTAGTTAGTATAAGCTATACTTACTAATCTCTATAGAGCTGCCTCTATTTTAGTATTATAGAGAGTCTATTTAAAGAAGAGCTACTCTAAAAAGTACCTAAGAACCTATCTAATCTCTATTACTAAGTCTGCTTACTTATCTATAATAAGTTTATATATCTATAAGTTCTATATAGAGATATTAATTAGAGCTCTCTTAAGAGCTATATTAATAATATACTCTTAGTATTACCTATACTACTTAATAAAATAGAGGTTATTACTTATCTTAGTATTAAACTTTTATATAATCTTTTATATATTATTAATATTAATAAGTATACCTTATATATAGCTAGTATATTAATATACTAGGTTTAGTACTAATATCTTAGAAAACTTATTATAGATTAATAAAAATAAGAAAAAGAGATAGATATAAAGCTCTATTTATAATAGAGCTTTTATACTTCTAGCTATAAGAACCTCTTAAAAGGTTAAGAAGTTATCTCTTAAGTTTATAGTTACAACGCAGCCCCCTGCAAAAAAGACTATAACAAATTCACCCAGTTTATAGGTATAATTTAGAAAACACTATAGAGGCACTTTAACCTATGCCCTCTACTAGTTAAGGATAATAATATAGGAACCTGATATATTCCTGCTAGTAAGCAAACCCTTATATAAAGTCAGATATATACTCTAGCTAAATAGACTAGCAGAATAGTAATAGCATAGATAACACTATGCTATATATAATAGAGCTAATTATATTAGAGCTAAGTAGGCTACTAAGGCTCTTATAGCTTAGAAAAAACGCCTAAAAGGTAAACCTTCTAGTAAGGTATATATAAGAGATAACTCCTTAACCTTCTAAGAGGTTCTTATAGCTAGAAGCATAAAAAGCTCTGCTACTATAAGCAGGGCTTTATATCTATCTCTCTTTCTTATCCTTATTAACCTATAATAAGTCCTCTAAGATATTAGTATTAAACCTAGTATATTAATATGCTAGCTATATATAAGGCATACCTATTAATATTAATAATATATAAAATATTATATAATAGTTTAGTATTAATACTATTAATAAGGCTCTCTATTTTATTAAGCAGACTATATAACACTAAGAGCATATTATTAGTATAGCCTTTTAGAGAGCTCTTATTAACACCCCTATAAGAGACTTATAGATATACTAACTTATTCTATATAAGTAAGCAGACTTAGTAGCAGAGGTTAGATAGATTATTAGGCACTCTATAGAGTAGCCTTTCTTTAAACAGACCCTCTATAATACTAAGGCAGAGGCGGCCCTTTAGGGATTAGTGAGTACAGCTTATGCTAAACAGAGAGAGAATTGCTGATAACAGCAAAGCTACTATAAAGGTATTAGCTAGCCTGATTAAATAAGGGGACTGCTAGCAGACAAAGCAGTAATAGAGGCGGTATTTAATAGCAGCGCAGGTGATAGGTGAGAGGATAAGTTAACAGATATTATTATTAAACTGCAAAGTTAAGGATTATAAGGCTGTCTAGTGAGATAGGTATATATAAGTGTAGCTATAGTTAGAATAGTTATAATTATATAACTAAAGGCTGTGTATATTATTAGGAGGCGTGGCGCGGAGTTAGAAGGTCTATTACAAAGCAGGTAAAATCACTATGCAGTGGCCAGAGGCTAAAGTTATCTCTTATATAGTAGTATTTATAGCACCTTACTAAAAGGTTTATCTTTTAGGTATTTTTTATAACACCTCACTAAAAGATTTAGTAAAGATATTACTATAAGAGCCTTAGTAACCTACTTAGCCTTAATATAATTAGCTCTATTATATATAATATAGTATTATCTATATTACTACTATTCTACTAGTCTATTTAGCTAGAATATATATCTAACTTTATATAAGAGACTACTTACTAATAGAAATATATAGAGTTTCTATATTATTATCCTTAACTAATAGAGGGTATAAGTTAAAGTGTCTCTTTAGTATTTCCTAAACTATATCTATAAACTAGGTAAATTTATTATAGTATTTTTTATAGAGGGGCTATATTATAACTATAAATTTAATATAAATATAATATTCTTAAGCTAGTTATTTTAGCTAAAGTGCTGTTAAATACATTATATATAATACTTAGAGAATAAGAATTAAGACTTTATTATATAAATTCTATACTTAAGTATATATTTAAGAAGTTAGTTTATATAATATATTTAAAGCTATTACTCTTTAGATTTATTACTAAGTAGCTTAAAATTTCTTTAATTACTAAAAGCTTAATAAACTATATATTTAAATACTCTTTATTAAATTAAGTTTATAGCTATAATATAGCCCCCTATAAGAAATACTATAATAAATTCACCTAGTTTATAGATATAATTTAGGAAATACTATAGAGATACTTTAATTTATACTCTCTACTAGTTAAGGATAATAATATAGAAACTCTATATATTTATATTAATAAGTAAACCCTTATATAAAGTTAGATATATACTCTAGCTAAATAGACTAGCAGAACAGTAATAGGGCTAATTATATTAGGGCTAAGTAGGCCACTAAGGCTCTTATAGCTTGGGAAAAATGCCTAAAAGGTAAACCTTTTAGTAAGGTAAATGCTACTACACAAGAGATAACTCCTTAACCTTCTAAGAGGTTCTCACAGCCAGAAGCATAAAAAGCTCTGCAAGCAGGGCTTTGTGCCTATCTCTCTTCCTTATCCTTATCCATAAGGAGTACTGGGCATACCTACTATCAAACTGCGAAGTTAAGGATCATAAGGCTGTAGATAGGCACGTGTAAGTGCAGCTATAGTTGGGAGAGTTACGATCACGTGACTGAAGGCTGTGTGTATTGTCAGGAGGCGCGGCGCGGAGTTAGAAGGTCTGTTACAAAGCAGGTAAAATCACTATATAGTGGCCAGAGGCCACTCTTTTTAAAATATAAATATAGTAAAAACCTCTTTATAGTTCTCTTAGTTTCTAAAAAGTATAGTAAAATATTTAACTTACTCTAAATATTTAAAATACTCTAAATATTTAAAATACTCTAAATATTTAAAATACTCTAAATATTTAAATACTTAATATAAGAATAATTAAGCTTTACTATCTATAAAATCTACTATAATATTAAATATATTACTATTATTATATAAAGCTTAATATAATATAAATAAAAAGTAGAAAGGCTTAAAATTAATCTTAAGCTCTTATTTATAAATACTGACAAGCTAGTAAGTAGTAAATAGCGCGCTAGTTTATATATTATTCTAAAAGTATTTATAATACTAATAGCTACTTATTTATTAAACCACTTTATCTTAAAGACTTAAAGAGTAATAGTCTTTATTTTAAATATTAACTTATATATCTATAAATAATTAATAAAGCTCTGTTTAAATAGAACTTAAGTAGTTTTAATACTATTCCTAATAGTTATAGCTAGCTTTTATACTTATTATATACTAAAGCTTATATCCTTACTAAAAGGGCTTATATATCTATAGCTATAGAGCTTACTTTCTTAAAGAAAATTATTTAAAAGATATTAAGAGATATCATTATAAAGTTAACTCTAAGGCTTACCTTAGATACCTTATGGAATATATACTAGAAATATATAATCTATATAGAATCTAGATTCTTATGCTTAACTAGGTTATTATTATATATAATATATATTTTAATAAATTAAAATCATACTTTCTAAATAGTAGAAAAGAAGCTATAAATATCTAGAGTGCTTAAATAATTATTAATAAATTAAAATATTTATTATATTCTATAATATAATCTTTAAGACTTTGAGAATACTTAATAAACTAAATAGCAATTTTATAATAAATGAATCGATTCTTAATAAGCTTAATTTTTTTATATTAATTACTTTTTATAATTTAAACCCACTTTATATTATTGCTAAAATATAGCTTAAGAATATATTAATTAAAATATAGAGAGAATAACTTACTTATAAATAAACTCTTAATCTTAATAATAAGAGTTTTATAAAATAAAGTTAATTAGTTAAATTAAAGTTCCTCTTATTTATTTATAATAATAAGTTAAATAATTATAGTATTTATAATATTTAGCTTTAGTGTTTTAACTTAATAATGTTTTATTATAAAGTATAAATAGTATATTAAAGTTATTTAAGTAAGTTTAAATTAATATTATATATAAACTATTTATACTTAATATCTTAGTTATTTTGCTTAAGCTAAGTATATAAACTTTCTTTATATTTATTCTTAAAGTTATTATTCTTTATTTTTATATCTCTAATTTCTTAAGTAATACTCTTAGTTATTTATTTCTTAAGTTACTAAAAAGGCTATAAATAAGTAATTTAATTTAAATATAAAAAGATATTTTATTTATATAATTGAGTAAGTATTAAAAGTTAACTTATTAAATAGAAGTAATTAAAGTATAATAGTAAGCTTTTAAATATAGTTTTTATTAATAAAAGTTAAGATATAATACTTAGTAAATAATATAGCTTAGTTAAGCTATTATTAAATAGATCTTAAGATTTCTTAAGGCATAAAGTAGTTAGATATAATATTTATAAAGAGTTATAATATAAAATAAAGCTAAGAGTATTAATAAGAGTAGTTATAAAGTACTAAAAATACTAAAAGTATTTAAGATAATTTATAAAGTTACTAAAGAGCTATAAAAGTTTATCTTTAAGTAGAGCTTAAGCTTATACTATATATAAGTTCTAAATAGTTTTTTTTATTTAGTTACTATATCTTATTAAGTTAGAGTCTATATATAAAAAGTATAGAGTCTATATTCTAAGGATATAGCCTCTATATACTTAGTATATAGATCTAATCTCTTATTTCATTTTTGTATAACTTATACTATAGTTCTTCTATACTAAGCAAGGCTCTATTATTTCTATATTATTCTATATATATATATCCTTAAGCTCTAAGTATGCCTGCAGGGCTACCCTGGTCCTTCTGCGTTTAACGGGTTGTAACACAGAATTATATTACTTAAGCTTAAAAAAGCAGTGCTTTGCGTCACCTAAAGTTAAAAAAAAGCACGGGTGCAGAGAATCCTTTGGAACCCTGCCGTAAACGCACTGACCCCTGGGTAGGCAGTTATTATCTTATCTCTACAGTACCTCATAACGATGTTACTCAGAAACCCAACATGGCCGAGGGACGAGCCTTGCAGGAGCCCGACGTATCCAGTCCTTTCTCTTCAGACCCCGACCAGGATAAGGTGATTCGCGACAAATCGCCCATTTTTCCTCTTCTCAATAACGACGAGACTGCGAAGGCCCTATCCTCCGATGCCGCCAGGCAGAATCGCGCGGGCGAAGATGATGCGGACGAAGAACCTGCTGTCGCGAAGCCTTTCGTGCGCACCTCGAGCCCGGACTCGGCGGCGCGAGGTACTGATACGTACGACGAGAAGGGATTTGACCGCCTAGACCGCAAGATGCATAAGTTTAGTCTGTACGAGACCGCTACACGATACTACATCGTCGGCGGAGATGTGACGGAACGCCGGTATCGCATTCTCAAGATCGAAAGAACCACCGACGACTCGGAATTGAGCATCACCGACGACAAGATCATATACAGCCAGAAGGAGATGAACCAGCTACTCGACACGATCGACGATGGCAACAAGGGGACCGGGGGCATAAAACTGCGATGCACTGCATGGGGACTGCTTGGCTTCATCAAGTTCACAGGACCCTACTATATGCTCTTGATCACGAAGAAGAGCACGGTCGCCATGATTGGCGGGCACTACATTTATCAAATCGATGGCACAGAGCTGATACCGTTAACACCTACGCGGTTCAAAGCCGATGTCCGAAACACAGAAGAATCACGCTTCCTCGGCATCCTCAACAACCTGGATTTGACAAGGTCCTTTTACTACAGCTATTCCTACGACATCACCCGCACATTACAACATAACCTGACGAGGGAGCGTGAAGCGCTGGCGCAAGGGCTGCCAGGCGCCATGGACGACTTCAACGGCATGTTCGTTTGGAACAGTCACCTTCTCCAACCGGCGGCGAAGGCTCTGAAGGACCCCTTTGACTGGTGCCGCCCCATCATCCACGGATACATTGACCAAGCAGGTTCGTAATGCCATCGGGTCTCAAGGATCTGTGCGGTATTAACGTGGAACCAAGCTCTTTCAATATATGGGCGCACTGCCTACATCACCGTCATTGCTCGGCGATCACGCTTCTTTGCCGGCGCAAGATTTCTCAAGCGAGGGGCCAACGACCTGGTAAGCATTGCTGGATAGCAGAGTACCCTTGGAAGCGCTCGACAGCCTACTGACCTATGCAAAAGGGCTATGTCGCCAACGATGTTGAGACGGAACAGATTGTTTCGGAGGCCCTTACCACCTCCTTCCATGCTCCCGGGCCCCGACTTTTCTCCAGTCCACAATATACGTCGTACGTCCAGCACAGGGGAAGCATCCCTCTCTACTGGACCCAAGACAACACGGGCGTAACGCCAAAGCCCCCCATCGAGCTGAATCTAGTCGATCCGTTCTACAGTGCCGCAGCTCTTCATTTCGATAACCTTTTCGAGCGCTACGGCGCCCCTATCTACGTCCTGAACTTGGTCAAGGCAAGGGAGAGGACTCCACGGGAATCCAAACTCTTGCTGGAATACACAAATGCAATCAATTATTTGAATCAGTTTCTGCCGGAGGGGCGCAAGATCATCCACAAAGCTTGGGACATGAGCAGAGCCGCCAAGAGCCGCGACCAGGACGTGATTGGGACGCTGGAGCGTATTGCGGAAGACGTCGTAACTACCACGGGATTCTTTCACGACGGTGACGGCAAAATCAACCCAACCAGCGTTCAGAATGGAGTAGCACGGACCAACTGCATCGATTGCTTAGATCGTACCAATGCTGCCCAGTTCGTCATTGGGAAACGAGCCCTCGGGCATCAACTTCACGCTCTTGGCATCCTTGAGGATACCTCCATCAACTACGATACGGACGCCGTGAATCTTTTCACCCACATGTATCATGATCACGGCGACACCATTGCCGTGCAATACGGCGGTTCTCAGCTTGTCAATACTATGGAAACATACCGCAAGATTAACCAGTGGACTAGTCACTCCCGTGACATGATCGAGAGCTTCAAGAGATACTACAACAACTCCTTCCTGGATGGTCAGCGTCAGGAGGCATACAACCTTTTCCTTGGGAACTACATCTTTGCTCAAGGACAGCCGATGTTGTGGGACTTGGCAACAGATTACTATCTCCACCACGCTGACCCGCGCGCATGGTCTGAAAAGATGCAGCGGGATTACATCGAGTGGTTCACCCCTGATAACCTACAAGAGCGCAAGTTTCCGGCCTATACCCCGCCGCCTGGAGAGGCGAGGAAGATGCCCGTTTCCTTCTTTGATGATTACTGGGTTGAGTACTACCGGCCTTCGACTCTTTCATCGTTCCTCAAAATGTTCCCCTACAAGATGAACTCCACCATCAAATATATTCCCTTCAAATCCACCCAGGATGGCCGCTATGACCTGAGCCCTTTCAGAGTCCGCAATGAGACTGATATGGATGCCCACGAGAAGAAGAAGCCCAAGAAAGAGGTGACCATCGTGGATCCTCAGGACTACCATTCTCCGCCAGATTTGGATGCTGCTTCCGTCATATCGGACCGGACAACCGGGGGCAAGGGCATATCAATTCATCGCTGGCTCCAGCCAATGCAAGACAAGGTCGCAGGCCATCATGGAATCATGAAGGAGACGCAAGCAGATCCTCAGGGCTCTCCTAAGACGAAGCCCACGGCCCAGGAAAAGACGAAGGCAGCGCAGTGGACCTTTACCAAAGTGGTAAACGAGTCTCTCAACCCCTCCGTTAGCCAGCAAGAAGCCGATGACTACGAGCGCTACATCAGTCATCCCCAGAATCTGCCGCTGGTTGTCTCTGCCGAAATTCAGGCCGAGAACCAGCCTGAGTACCAGGCCTACGTCCAGAGCAGTTGGCAGAACGAAGCGCCAACTCCTGTTGGCAACGAAGAAGATGTTGCGGTATACGCAGAGCTTCTCAAAGTTGGCAGCAACCCCCTTACCGTGACAGAAGAAGATGCACAGAAGAAGCGATACAAGGCTTATAGGAAATGGCTTCGTGGGAAGTCCTTCTTCAAGCAGCAGCCTCTCGACTAATATCATCCACGATAAGAACTGCGGATGTAGTATCTCCATTGCCGAACAGCTTCAGTAGCCTGGGTTCAGTCTTGCATAGTGGATAGAACTGCTCTTGCGGAGGGAGGCCGGCCGATTCGAAGATGGTGGCTATGATGGGCACGAGCCTGGAAACAGCAGCTAGGGCTTTGTGGAGAGCGTCGCTATCGGAACTCTTTCGTTGTTCATCCTTGAGATTCAGCCAGCAAACGCTAACTGCTCTCAACACCTGCCCGAAATGGTCCGGTTGTGAAATCCTTGGCCAGCAACTGAGCATAACAGTGGAGAGCGCCTGGGAAGTTGCCTGTATGCATGATGGGCAGGAAACGAAAAAGGGGTCGATCATGATAGCGGCACACATGGATAGCAGTTCCTACTTGAAAGTCAGAATTGTGATTATACCGCCGTGGCTAGTTACTTGCCTTCAGGTGCGGGATCGTGAACGGGCCCAATTGTTGAACAACTACCGAAGCCTGGCGCGCCAGGAGCTCGACAATGTTCGGGTACTCGGACGCATACCAGTAGCCACCGAAAATCCCTTCCCGGAGTAATCTGGCTAAGAGACGATTCTTCTGTGGCCGGTTCTGTTCGTCTGGGAACTGAGCCATTGCCAAATGCACCGCTGCGCTATAGGCCGAGTCCAGGAGCCGCAGAGATTCTGTCTCGGGCGTCAACGTCGGTAGAGACATTAATGCCGGAAATATTGACTGCTCGAATATTTCTCCGAGGCCTGTGTCATTGAGAAGCTTGACCGGGCATTTCGAAAGGAAACGCTGGAGGATACTGAGACCCTGTGCCTTGAATGTTGCGTCCGAGTCATCCGTCAAGGCTAGGAGAACCGGTGTGAATAATGGCCAGTATTTGCTAATGAGATGTTCCTGAGAAACGTTAGGTAGTGTAGTCTAGGAGCGCATGACATGATGGACTCACGTCTGATTGCTCGACGGCCCATGCGAAAACAGTGATGGCATGTAGCTGGCCACTCTTCCAAGGCGTCGTCTCAATAACGTTTTCCATAGTGCCTTGTCCAGCACGATGGTGGTCATCGTCAACGTAATGGGCCTTCCTGCCAGTCGAAGTGAGGCGGCTCGAGGGAGATCGGGAGAAGACAGGCCGGATAAAGTCCGCTAGAACCGCGGATGAGATGAACACACCTTTGTGATGGTCATCACTCAGTGCGTGCTCCAGCAGGTCTACTGCCGCGGAAGCTGCAACGTCCTTTGACCAGGCTGCATGGCTATCCGTATAGGCAGCCACGGTCAAGAGCGTATCGTCGTCCACTTGAGCCGAGTAATCGACAACGAGAACCCGCAAGACCATCAGTACTTCTTCCGTTAGTGCAGCATCGTCGGTCGTTGTAGAAGGCAGGGGTAGGCCACTTGCTGAACGTCTGAGCAACCCTGCAGCGTAGCTGACTATTTGAGAGGCGGCGACTGCATCCTCGGATACTCTATTAATTAGCCGAGTCTGGCTCAAGCACAGGAATAGCCCTTTGATGACCTGGCGTCGAGACTGCTTCTTGCGGTCAGCTGAGATTCGCGTCTCGGCCGGATTTGAGGAAGAACTCGCCAAACAAAAGCCATCGGAGAGGCCATTTGCTAGGTCAAAGAGAGTGAATCGAGGCGGAAGGCCTTCGGTGCATTAGCTTCATTGATTCATCCTCGAGTGTGTTGTCTTGTGTTCGCTCACATTTAATCAGTTGGTCGTCGCCTCCGGCACCCGCACGCGACAATTGAGCAACGAAATCGCGAAGCATGGTATAGACTCGGTCAAGCCCGGGCGAAGGATTGAGGTAAAAGCCAAACGCTGGTCTTACCGGTTCCACGATGAAAATCTCATCCAAAAATTGAAAATTGGGAGAGATCGCTATTACTGTCGAGACGTGTAGACAGTGACCAACAGGGCACCTTCAGGCAGCAAGTAGTTTGCATGGGCCCACCCATCCACTGTCAGCATAGGGCGGTTTGTTCCCGCCCTTAGGTAACTTACCTAGGTAGCCAGGTTGTAACAACAAGGATCCCATGCGCAGTTAGGGGTCAGAAATAAGGGTCTAATAAGCGTGTTAATTAAAGTTATATAAGCAAAGCTATCCTTATACTAAATTATAGTATGCCTAATACTCCTCTTATATATTATTAAGCTTCTAAGTTATTACTTATACCCTTAAATTACTACTTATATCTCTAATCTATATATAGCTTAATATTATACTATATATAGCCTGCTTATTATAGTAAGGTATTACTTATAGTTATAATACTTCTCCTTACTAAGAACTTAGTTTATATATATATTAAACCTTCTTAGTATAATTCTCTATAGTAATATTAGCTCTAAATAGCTTTATATTACTCCTCTTATAGAGTTATTTAAAGATTATTCTCTTAAGTAGCTTTATAAATAGGTTTACTATATTATTTACTAATAATATATACTTAAAATTAACCTTACTATATTTAATAACCTCTTATATAAAGTGGTTATAAATCTATATATATTTTATATAGTTATTTCTAAACTCTCCCTTTATAAATATAATAATTTCTATATTATCTATTTATATATAAAGAGGTTCTCTAAGCTCTACTCTAAGTTTACTTAGAAAATTATATATCTAAAATACTTTTAATATAGTAGATAATACTATATAGTACTTAGCTTTAGTTAAGAACTTAGAGATTATTATTTATTATTATAATCTCTATAAAATAGGCCTATTAGCTATAAAGAAGATCTATTTTATTATTAAGTATATTATATCTTTATAGCTAGTATAGTTATTATTAATATAGCTATAGAGACTCTATTTATTTAGGTTTTTAGCTTTATATTTATTATTATAACTTATTATAAAGGAGAGATATATACTAAAATACTATATTAAATACTTTATACTCTTTTTATATAACTTATTAAGATAATAGAAAAATTTAGTTTATAGTTTTATATTAAAGAAGAGGTCTAGCTATATTATAAATACTCTAAAGCTAACTTTATTTAATACTCTTTAGTACTAACTCTAGAGTTTTAGATTTAGTAAGATCTCTATACTAAAAACTATAAAGTTAAGTGCTCTAGTTTTAATAGATATTTTTATAGACCTAATCTCTACTCTAAATTTCTATATTATATTAGCTAAGTATATTTCTTAGTTAATAATAGTTTTTTAATACTTTTTATTAAAGATAAGTTAAATACTAAGGAAGCTATTAAATACTCTAAGATTATTAACCTTAATCTTATTACTTATATATTTATAGATTATATTTAGAGCAGCTTCTAGCTTTATTACTAAAATATTATTAATATATATTACTATTACAATATTAAGAGTCTTATTATAATAAGTTATATTATCTAAGTATAGTAGTATAAATCCTGCTTATTAAAGAACCTTTTATAACTTCTTTTATTACTATCTCCTACTTTATTATAGCTTATATAGAGCTTTATAGAGTTTAATAACTTACTCTTAATTTTCTTTATAACTATATATAGCTATAAAGCTAATATATTATAGATTTATAAAGAACTTCTTAATTAAAGAGAAAGATATTATATAAACTATTTTCTCTAGCTTTCTATTTAAATATATATTAATAAAGTCTTATTACTATATAGAATATCCTTTTTGCTATATATAGATTAATAAAATCTACTATAATACTATTTAGAATATTAAGATATATATCTAGGTAAAGTCTTAACTAGAAACTTATAGAAAGCTTCTTACTATAATCTATACTTTATACTTTATAAACTTACTATAGGCTTTTTTATACTTCTAAATCTATTTAGCTATTAATTAGAGGCTTTATAGTATCTCCTCCTTATTAATAAATTATAATATCTCTTTTTCTATAAATCTATATATCTTAGTAAATACTATCTCTACCTACTCTAATTAGTTATTTATAGATCTATTCTATATTTCTATAATAGTTATTAGGTTTATATAAAGCTATAAACTTATTTCCTAATTACTTATAAAGAGGTTAGTTATACAAGTTATAATATAAGTATAAACTATACCCTCTCTTTATAGAGATCTAGTCTCTCTAATTTATAAATATACTTTATATATCTACTCTGTAATTTTTTATATATAGCTTTAGAACTATAAGCCTTAGGTAGATAGTAATATTTACTAATACTCCTCTAGCTTTATTATAGATTTATAAAAGATAATATTAAAGTAGATAATAATCTTATTCTACTTTAGTATCTATATTTTATATATTTAGTTTCTATAATAACTAATAAGAATATCTTTCTCAATATATATTACTATCTTTTTGCTCTTAACCTAGACTTCTAGATTAATATAAGTAAAGTAAATACTTTTAATAATCTATAACTAGCTTATATTAAATATATAGTCTCCTCCTAAGCTTAATAACTTATTATAGAGCACCTAAATAGATATCTTATCTATAATAGCTATAATATAGAAATAGTTAACAATATAAACTATTGCTATAAGTAAATATAGCTATAAATCTACTAGAATCTCTAAATTAATACTTAAAGTATATACTTTATCTAGAATAATTTATATTACACACTCTACTATATTATTCTACTCTTATATATATAGTAATAATAACTCTATCTTTATCTTATTATTCTATAATATAGCCTTAAAGTAAGTTACTATAAACTTTTCTATATTATCTATATAGATAACCTTTACTACTATACTAAAGGTATTTTTCTATCCTTAGAGATAAATTCTTAACTAATATACTAACTTATCCTTTATATCTATAAAGATAATTAGTTAGAAATATATTTTATTATTTATAATTAGTAAGAAGTACTTAAAGTACTTTACTAGCTTTACTTCTCTAATATTAATATAAAGAATATCTTCTACTTTCTCTATATAGTACCTTAGTATTTATAGAGAGTATCTTAGGCTCTTAAAGAGATTATAGATCTTATAGAGTTATAAAACTACTAACTTAGGGAATATTATATAGACTTTTATTATTTATATAGTCTTTTTTATTTCTCTAAAGCTTAGATAACTAAGTTTTCTATACTAAAGCTTAGATTTAGTCTTTTACTATATAGTATATATTATCTATATATCTAAATCTCTCTTATATATTATATTAAGGTTAAAAGCTCTTTAATATATATTAAGTATTATAAATACTTATCTATTAGCTTTAATAAGCTTATTTTTATTAAGGTAATCTTTACTAAGGTAAAGTCTCTCTCTGCTAAATATATTAATTAAAAAACTTAGTATATATAATATATTTTATAATTATATTAACTCTCTATTATTAAAGTATAGTATTACTATTTCTATATACTTAAGATAGATAAAACCTCCTTCTATATATATTATATATAGAGTTATTAATAAGGTATACTTATTATTATTATACTATAATATATTATTTATTATATATATATTTATATCTATATTTTATAGCTAAGTACTATTACTTTACTTAACTATCCTTAAAATAGTCTCTTTTCTTTTAATATTCTTAGGTATAGTCTTATATATTAAGTATATTCTAAGATTACTCTATACTACCTAAAAGTTATTTAAGTTTATAAAGATATAGTAAACTTATTCTATTATTTTCTAACTTTTCTTTATAGACTTCTTTTTAGATATATCTATCTTGTTATTGCTCTTTTATAATATTAATAAACTTTTATTATTAGTTTTATAAATAGAGTATACTTATTATATATTATTAATATAGCTATAGCTATAATAATTATAGTCTATATAATCTCTCTTCTTAAACTCCTTTTTAATATCTTCTTTAGGTACTTTATTTATTATTTATATAATAAGTATAGACTTTACCTTATTAGTTATATAAGCCTTATTCTAGAGGTTTACTATAAGTTCTTTAATTATTATTATAAATCTATTATAATACTTTAACCTCTAGTAAATAGCTTAGTTATAGTACTACTCTTTAGCTCCTTAGATAAATACTTAAATAGTATTTTTAAAAGAAATAGTACTACCTACTTATTAATATCTATATTATAGCTTATTAAACTTTAAGATATATAATATAGAGTTACTTTTTATAAGCTTAAGAGTATATATCTAGTTCTATATTTATCCTCTTAGGATAATATTAATACTAATATATATCTATATAAAGGTGTTCTAAATCTTAAAACTACTCTATATATATATTATAAAGAATAAAGGCTTTTTTATAAAATTATTATATATCCTAATTATAATCTAGAGATTCTCTACTAGAGTTAATATATCTCTAAGAGTTACTCTATAAACTGCTATTAAGATTTATATTTATATTAACTATATAATCTAATTTATAGATCTCTTTAGGTATAGATCCTTAGGAAACTTTATCTTAAGGCCCTTAAACTAATCTAAATCTAGTTTAGAAGTCTTACTAGGTATTTATATTATTAATAAAATATCTATTATTATAATATCTAAATAGCTAGTTTTCTTCTATATACTAAAGTAGGAGTAGGCTAGGCTTACTAAGATCCTTAATAGTAATAATATTATTAGAGAGGATATATCTCTATTACTATTATTAACTATAAATAGTACTAAAGTAGTTTCTTATATACTCTATAACTATATTTAAAAAGTATTATGCTCTTTATATACCTATTAATAAGCTAACTATAGCTTAGTAATCTTTTCCTAAAGATCTATAATAGCTTTATCTTAAGGCTTTACTACCTCTAAGCTTTATAGTATACTTACTATAACTATAGATAACTATATAACTTTCTAAAAGTATATTAATATACTTATAATATATATATTATATTAAATAGTTATATAACTTTATTTTACTATTTTAATAACTACTATAAAGTAGATCTAATTTATAATATTATATAGATTATACTACTATATAATAATAAGAATTCTATATATAGTTAGGGGTTAGAAATAAGGGTTTAATAAGCAGATTAATTAAAGTTATATAAGCAAAGCTATCTTTATACTAAATTATAGTATGTCTAGTGCTCCTCTTATATATTATTAAGCCTCTAAGTTATTACTTATACCCTTAGATCACTACTTATACCTTTAACCTATCTGCGGCTTAATATTGCGCTGCGCGCGGCCCGCTTATTGCGGTGAGGCGCTGCTTATAGTTATAACACAGGTGCTATTAAGCACCAGAGGGTATCTTAGTAACTTGGTACCTATAGTGGGGTGCTAAAAGTCTGAGCCCACCTACGCGACTTTCCCTTCGCGTTGCATATCCCGCCACGCACCCTTCTAGCTTTAACCCTCTATAAATTTTATAAATAGAGGCTAAATTATATACTTTTTATAATAATTTAACTATAAAGTAAAGCTATAATAATAAGCTTATAGATATTTAGTATATTATAATAACTATAATAATATTAATTAGTACTAACTAGTATAATATAGCAGCCCTCTTTAACTATTTCTATAGAGTAGTATAGAAAACACTTTAATAATACTATAATAATAGTACTTTTAACTTAGACTTTTATAAAGAGTAGCCTAAGATACTTTCTGTATAGTAGAAAAGAGTGCTTATTTAAATAGTGAAAAAAGTCTATTATAAAACCTATATTAAGGTTTTATAAAGATAGAGAGATATTATATTCCTTAAAATAATTAAGTATAATCTATATAAGACTAATTATTATAAATAGAATATAATAAAGTAGCTATTTATTATAAAAGAATTAGTAGCTAAATAGCTTAAACTTATATATAAATAGCTTATAAAACTTAAAGAATTAATAACTATATACTCTTTGTATTAATATACTATTCTATAAGCTTTTTACTAACTAAAATCCTATATAGGGCTAGTTTTCTAATAATAATTTATATTAAAATAATATATCTATACTTACTACTTAAGTATTTAGATTATAGTATAAATACTAAAATTTTACATATATTAAGCTTATAATCTATATTAAGGTAAATATCTTAATTATAGTATAGAGAATAGTATAAAAGGAGTTATATAGTAAATTAATCTTCTTTATAAAAGATAAAGCTATTAAAAAGAAGGGTTATAGCTAAAATAGCTATATAAACTACTTAAAGAAGAGCTATATGATTTTTATTAATAATATAAAGCACTTTATTTAGGATAATACCCCTATTTATAACTTATTAAAGATTGTTAACTAAATGCTATCTTAGGGTATTTTATAGATTAAATAGCCCCCTGATTTACTAAATCTTATCTTTATTAAGTATAGTTAGTATATAATATAGAATAATACAAAGAAACTATATCTTAAAGTAATAAAATTAAAAAATAAGCTTAATATTAATCTATTTAAGTAGAAACTAACTATAGTATAGAATGCTACTATATATATAGGTATAGAGAAAGTAGGAGAAAGTTATCTATTATAGTAGAAAGAGAGTAGCTATAGATAAGGGTCTATATATAGAGCCTTATAGAGTAGATATAGTATTTAGTAGTATATAGAGTATATAGAGGGTAGTGCTAGTAGTGCTAAGAGCTCTAAAGGAGGTCTAGGCTATATAATATACCCCTCTAGAAATAATAGAGCAGACTATATATAAAGGCAGTTCTAAATATATAAGAAAGAAAGCTATCTATAATAAAGTATATTAATACTTTATAGTATATAGTAAGATATTAATAATAGCAAGAGCTGTCTCTATTTTTACTAAAGGGGCTTATTAAGTATATAAGCTTAAGAAATATAGAGTATTATACTAACCTTTAGATATAGTCTTTAATAGTATATATTAAAAGAATATAATACTATTTTATAGATATAGTCTTTAGTGCTATAGTACTGAAATATAGAATAATAAAGAAAAAATAAATATAATAGAGTAGGTTTAAAGCAGCTTTTTAGTACTTAATATTTATAAATAGTTACTACTAATTATAGTACTATCTAGTAGCTTAAATATTATTAATAAAAATATACTACTTATCTATTTATATATACTCTTTAATATCTCTACTATCCTTAGGGTTAATATAGATATTCCCCTTATTAAAAAGTACTTTTTAGAGCTAGTAGTACTTAAGTATAGACTACTTATAATAGAAGCTATAGAAATACTTCTACTTTAAGTATTCTAGTAGGTACTAAGAGGACTAAAGGCTCTTATTAAGAGAGCTCTAGTTCTTAGTAGAGTATATAAGAGAGAGTTTAGTATTATTAAAGTAGTCTATAAATAAGGTATAAATACTATAATCCTTTAGGTAGTTATTAATAGAGTAGTTATAGTTATAGAGAATAGTTATAAATACTATTCTATACTTAGTAAGAAGCTAAATAAGTAATCTAGCCTACTTAGCTACTAGTAATATAAGTTATATATAGTTTACTTAGTCTAAAGAGTAGTTTATAGTAGTATTAAGAAATAGCTTAATACTAAAAGTATTAATAATCTCTAGAGTATTATATACTTTAGCAATCTATAATATAGTATACTACTTATTATATTAATAAATAGACTATATTATATATATATAGTATTATAAGCTATAGATAGGAGTAAGAGTAAGTTATAAAGAGTAACTATCTTAGCTATAGATTAGTATATATAGAAAGTATAGTAAAATAGACTATAGTATATAATTATATAATACAATACTATAGTAGCTACTATAGCTTTATAAGGTTAAGAGTGCTATTAAGTTTATAGATATAATGCAGCTCCCTGTAAAAAAGACTAATGAATTCACTCAGTTTATAGATATAATTTAGAAAACACTATAGAGGCACTTTAACCTATACTCTCTACTAGTTAAGGATAATAATATAGAAACTCTATATATTTCTATTAGTAAGTAAACTCTCTAAATATCACTATATAAAGTTAGATATATACTCTAGCTAAATAGACTAGTAGAATAGTAATAGTATAGATAACACTATACTATATATAATAGAGCTAATTATATTAAGGCTAAGTAGGCTACTAAGGCTTTTATACTAATACCTTTACTAAACCTTTTAGTAAGGTGCTATAAAAAACGCCTAAAAGGTAAATCTTTTAGTAAGGTAAACGCTACTATATAAGATATTTAATAACTCCTTACCTAAAGATTAATCTTTTAGTAAGGTGCTATATATATAAGAGATAACTCCTTAACTTTCTAAGAGATTCTTATAACTAGAAGTATAAAAAGCTCTATAAATAGAGCTTTATATTTATCTCTCTTTCTTATCTTTATTCTATAATCTATAATAAGTTCTCTAAGATATTAGCACTAAACCTAGTATATTAATATACTAGCTATATATAAGGTATATTTATTAATATTAATAATATATAAAAGATTATATAAGAGTTTAGTATTAATATAATTAATAAAATACTCTGTTTTATTAAGTAGCCTAGATAACACTAATAAGATATTATTAATATAGCTCTTAAGAGAGCTCTTATTAATACCTCTATAGGGGATAACTAGATATATAATAATATCATATATAAGTAAGTAAATATAGTATTAAAAGTTAATTAGATTATTATATACTCTATCTATTAGCTCTTCTTTAAATAGGCTCTCTATAATACTAAGACTAAGGTAGTTCTATAGAGCTTAAATATTAATAAGTATAGCTTATGCTAACTACTTTAATATAGAGAGAGTATTACTAATAATAGTATAGCTAGTGGATAAAGTAGTAATAGATATAGTATTAGTAGTATAGGTAATAGGCAAGAGGATAAGTTAATAGATATTATTATTAAACTATAAAGTTAAGAATTATAAAGCTATAGATAGATATATATAAGTATAGCTATAGTTAGGAGAGGATTATATAACTAAAGGCTATATATATTATTAAGAGGTATAGAGTTATAAGGTCTGTTATAAAGTAGGTAAACTTACTATATAGTGGCTAGAGGCTGAGCTTTATAGTATAATAGTATACAAATATAAAAAGAGTATATAAGATTAACTCTTCTATATCTATAGGTAATAGTTAGGGGTAAACTAGATAGTTAGTAAAGCTAGCTTTATAACTATTATATATATAGATATAGAGAAGGTAGAAGAAAGTTACCTATTATAGTAGAAAGAGAGTAGCTATAGATAAGAGTCTATATATTATAAGAAATATATTATTCCTACTATTATAAATATCTTTAAAGTGCTATAACTCTATAAATATAATAGATATAAAAAGAGAGATAATATATTTAGAATTCCTGCTTAAAATAGCATATTCTAGTATATATACTATATATATAAACCTTATATAATTATAAAGATTAATATAGTTTAAAAGAAATAATAAAATATAAAAATAAAGTTAAACCTTTACTTTAAGTTAAACCTTATAGCTTATTATTACTAAATATAGTAATATATACTTACTAAGATACTTATATAGCTTACTAAGGCTTATTACTAAGCTAAATAGCTATATAAGTATTTATAAAGCCTAAGAAGTTAAATTATATATATTAAGTTTATAGTTATAACACAGCCCCCTGCAAAAAAGACTATAATAAATTCACCTAGTTTATAGATATAATTTAAAAAACACTATAGAGGTAATTTAATCTATACTCTCTACTAGTTAAGGATAATAATATAGAAACTCTATATATTTCTGCTAGTAAGCAAACCCTTATATAAAGTTAGATATATACTCTAGCTAAATAAACTAGTAGAATAGTAATAATATAGATAATACTATACTATATATAATAGAACTAATTATATTAGGGCTAAGTAGGCTACTGAGGCTCTTATAGCTTTAGAAAAATACCTAAAAGATAAACCTTTTAGTAAGATAAACACTACTATATAAGATATTTAATAACTTCTTACTTAAAAGGTTAACCTTTTAGTAAGGTGCTATATATATAAGAGATAACTCCTCAATCTTCTAAGAGGTTTTTATAACTAGAATTATAAAAAGCTCTATAAGTAGAGCTTTATATCTATTTCTCTTCTTTATTCTTATTCTATAATCTATAATAAGTGCTCTAAGATATTAATATTAAACCTAATATATTAATATACTAGCTATATATAAAGTATATCTATTATTATTAATAATATATAGAAGATAATAATAGAGTTTAATATTAATATAATATTACAAGCTATAGGTAGGGGTGAGGGTAAGTTATAAGGAGCAACTATCTTAGCTATAGATTAGTGCATGCAGAAAGCATAGTGAAATAGTCTATAGTGCGTGATTACGTAATCACGTGCTATAGTATATAGCTACTGCAGCCTTATAAGGCTAAGAGTGCTGTAAACTATATTATAACAAACTCCCTAGCTACATAGTAAATATTGCTAATATAGCAATCTATTATTATATATAGCTATAACTATTTTTAAATATATATAAAAGAGATAAAGTAGTGTTATAAATAGCCTTAAAGATATAAAATAAATAAGAATATCCCTTATAAATACTTTAAAGAGTATAGATAAGTAATATATAACTTAAGTAATAGTAATATAATTTAGGTAAGTAGCAGAATTCTATTAATAGTACTTAACTATCTATAAAGGTAGCTAGGTAGGTATAGTTATTACTTATACTACCCTCTGCCTTAATTTTTCCTCCTTCTTCTGCTTAGAATACTATAATAAATAAATTACCCCTTTATATATATAAAGAATTATTATATATATTATTAACTATTATAGATACTTATCTTTATATAGAACTATCTATACCTATTAATACTATTATTAAAGATAGCCCCTAAGTATAAATAATCTATAGCACTAGTTACTAACTATATTACTAAGACTAAAGTAATCTATAAAGCTAAAAATAAGGTAGAGCAAGAGTAGCTAGCTACTCTTATTAAGTAGGAGGAGGCTAAGAATAATAAAGTTAATAAGTATAAGTTTTTTATTTTACTACTTTATAGCCTTTTTAGTAACTATTACTATTTAGTAAGGCTTTTTAATACTATAGAAGCTAATAATATTCTTTTAATAAAGGAGGCTAAAGCCCCTAAGAAAAAGCTAGTATATAAGTATAAATATACTCCCTCTATTAAGGAGAAAGAGGATAAGCATAAGGAGAAGCTTATTAATATATTTATAATATTACTTCTATATACTCTAGAGATATTAATAATAATCTAGAGAAGCCTAAGTATAAACCTAAGGAAGTAAAGATTATAATTAGTATATATTATAGTATACTAAAAAAGAAGACTATCTCTATTATTAATAAGAAAACCTTAGACTTCACTAAGAAGCTCTATACTTTCTCTACTATCCTAGAGAGAGTTAGTAAGTTAATAAAGTATCTATACTATAGCTATATCTACTTACTATTTATAAATAAAAGCTTTAGTTACTGCTTCTATAGTATTAATAAGTATTACTGCTACTATTTAGCTAGCTAAAGCTATAAGTTTCTCTTTACTATTACTATTACTCTCTATAAATATTACTATAAAGTCTATAATAGTAATAACTAAATTATAAGTATTCTATATATATATATAGATATATATAAGATAATTTAGTATAGTGCTAACTTATCTATCTAGGCCTTTCTCTTTTAGTATTAAGTTCTCTAGACCACTCTTAAAAAGGAGGAGGAAAAGGAAAAAAAGGAGGAAAAGGAGCAGAAACAGGAAGAGGAAGAGGAGGAGCTTTAAATTATTATATACTTAAAAACTACTATAAAAGAGCTAGCTTTAGCTAGCTCTTTTTAGTAGGTTTTTATAGCTATTACTCTTTTTAGTAATATTATTATTAATATATATACTTACTTAGGGAGCTTTTTAGCTCTCTATAAGCTACTTACTAATATAACTAATAGCTTTATTAACTACCTTATTATAGCTATCTATACTAAGGAGCACTTTTATTATTAAATATATACCTTTAGGTATTAATATTCTTTACTTTTTAGTATTTAGGGAGGTATAGAGCTAGTATATCTATAAGAATTACTTTTCTACCTAGCTATTATATATAAAAGAGCTATAGCTCTATAGATAATATCTACTAGCCTTTAGGCTTAGTATAGCTTTATTTTATACTTTTAAACTTACTTTTCCTTTATTATAATAATATAGTAAGTATTTACTAAGTTTAATAATACTTAAAAGTATTTAAACTTAGCTTAAGAGAGGCTTTTTATAAGCCTATTTATTAATATCTTATCTATAAATATATAGAGCACTTTAAAAATACTCTTTATATACTCTTAGTGTAGCTATATATTTTAAATATTAATATACTATAGGTAGATTAAAATATATTCTCTCTCTCTAACTATTAGTTAAATAATTTGCTAATTATTATAATAGACTTTCTAAATATCTCTAAGCTCTAAAGTAAGATTATAGTATAGTCTTTAAAGAGCTATTATCTCTTTAGTAATATACTTAAGGCTTAGGAGCTCTACTTTAGTTATTAATATTATAACTATTACTTAATAAGCTGCTTTTTACTAAATTATATCTCTAAAGAGTATTATTATATAGCTTTATAATAATCTATAAGTCTGTTTATTATTAATAAATAAGGTATTATTAGTAATTAGTAGTGAGAAAGTCTCTTTATTACCCCCTAAGCTACTATAATAGATTATAAAGTAGTAAGTTAAATAGAGATATTATATATATTACCTTACTATAGTAAAGTGCTATATACTTAGATCTATAAAGAAGTGGGAGAGTTATACTATAGTAAAGGCTACTTTAAGGTATATTATTATTACTATATATAGAATATTTTTAATAAGTAATTAGTAGTTCTTAACTTCTATAGTTATAACCTTACTAGAGTTTTTTATAAGCTTAATAACTAATATAAAAGTACTTAGGTAGATATTATTATAAAGCCTAAAGCACTTTATAATAGTCTTAATATATTAGTTATAGACTAAGTAGATCTTTTTAGCTACTTAGTCTTATATAATATATATCCTAAAATACTATTTAATAGAGCTTAGTTTATATAGTTTATATAGTTTCTTAATCTCTTATATAAGCTTCTAAGCTTTAAAAGTATAATCTTAATAAAATAAAATAAGGATATTATTAATATAAAATAGAATTAGAACCTTATAGTACTTATTTTAAAAAAGATAGAGCTTCTTATTATATAAAGAGAGCCTAAGCTTATATAAAGCTATAGAGAATTCCTTATACTATAGAAGAGGTATATTCTTTAAGCTATATAAAGCTCTATTAAGCTCTATAACTTTACTAACCTACTTAAAGCTATCTAGAAAGTAGTAAGTAACTAGCTCTCTATCTAGGTTAATATTTATATTTAGGAATATATTAATAATATTAAATTAAAGTATTTTATTAAGCAACAGTATAGCCAGCAATCATCGTGCATAATTCAATATATTAATATATATATATAACTAACTAAGGGGCTAAATTAGCGCCTATATATAAAAGTTCAGTGCTAACATAGATCTAATATAAATAACCCATATTTAGGTATAAATTCGTATTCCGGAATATCTAACCTATACACACCTTGCTTATAGCAATATATAGGTCTAACACACCCCCTCAGATCTCAAAATAAAGCTATTATAAGATCTAGATATCCTATTTACACTTCTATTATTATAACACTATTATTACTACTACCTTACTTACTAACTATATAGTATATAGGTCTCTATTAGATTATTACTATTATCCCCCCTAGTATTAATTTAAGAGTATTTAGTATAGTAGTTTAGCCTCCTACTTTATTAAGTATATTAAACCAAAAGAGCTAGCAACTTAACCTTAAGGTCTTAGATTTAATTTAGGGTTATAAACACTCTATTAGTTATAATTATACACTACTAAAAGATAATCTAGCTAAGCCTTAATACTATAAAAACATAGATAACCTTCTAATTATATAGTTAAGCTTAATACTTTAATATAGCAGAGTTTATAGATTTTTATAAGAGATAACTCTAAGATATCCCTAATTTAATATAATATATACTTAGTTATCTAGGATTAGTCTCCTATTATAGAGCTATAGCACCCAGTTCTCTTTTACTATTTAGTTTTACTAGTTATAGTAAATAGGTTATTAATTTAGAATACTTAACTAAATATAAGCAATATTAAAGTATAACTTATAACAACTTTTAAATTAAAATAATATAATTATAAATAACTTAAGCTATAAATAAATTTTATAGTTAGACTTTATACTATTATAATAAGTATAATAAGGTAATTTAAATAGTATAGTTTTTAACTATAGAAGTCACTTTATTATTAAGATATTTAAGGTTAAAGTTTATAAATAAATATAAGGTAAAATATAATAGCAAATATAATAAGTAGATTATCTCTTCTCAGAGAGAGTTATTATTAATTAATAACTAGATATTTACTATCCCTAATTATGCAATAAAATAACTATAGTTTTAGGCAGCAAGGGCCTTTATAAAGCTATCTATAACTATCTTATTAGTCTTCACCTATTTAAACTTAACTCTGCCTCTTTTAACCTCCTATTATAGCTATAGGTTATTAATATTAATATAGCATAACTTACTAATCACTTAAGGTTATTTAGCAGTAAGCAGTTAAAGGGTTTAGGTATTATTATAGTATATAGTGAAGTTATTATTAAGCTAAAGTTAAAGTTTATTTATAAGTTAAATAATAGTAAGGTACTTCTTTATTATACTTATAAGAGCTATAAGTTCCACTTTAGTGCTTAAAGTTATAACCTAGTATTATTTTAATAACTTCTAACTAATTAGTCCTCTAAATAATATTATTATATAGCCTTAAGTACTTTTATAAATAATATTATTATTAGCAAAGGAGATATCTAAGGTATAATAGAGTATATCCTTATTATTAATATTAAACTTAATTATAAAGTATCTTATCCACTATAAATAGATAAGATATTAATTAGCTATATTATTATACTTCTTTAAGGGATTTAGTAAAAACTCAGAAAGTTATAATAAGATCCTTATAATATTAGGTCTTATAATAATTACTATATAGTTAACTAAGCTAACTTTATATTAATACTAGTTAGCCTCTTTAGCTATTACTTATTCAGGGTTTAGCATTAAGTTATCTATTAATATTAGTGTTACTATTAATCTCTTTGCTATTATTCTATTAATACTAAACTTATTATAGATCTTTTTAATATATTTATCTAGGTAAAGCTATAATTTATATTAGTTATAGTTATAGATAATTTAAATACCTAAAAATACACTTAGTTTACCTATTTCTTTTATCTTATAGACAGACTTTAAGCTATTAATAATTACCCTTACCTTAGATTTATCTCCCTTTTAGAAAAGTATAGTAATATTATTAATAAATATAAAGATCAGTACTCTATTTAATATAAAGATATAGTTATCTTTATCTAGCAGTTTTATATTTAGGAGCTAGAGGGTTATCTTAAGGCTTTGCTGCTATAAGAGAGGGGATTAATATAGCCTATATAGAGCCTTATATAAGATAAGGCATTTACCTAAGTAGTTAAATCTAGATAGGTAGTAGATATAGATAACTTTATCTAATATAGCATTTATAAAGGTATTTATAGTATCTAACTATATTAACTTAAGGTTAAATCTTACTATAATTACTATAAAACTTCTAAATAAATATAATATAAGTATTAAGGTATAGATATCTAACCTATTTATAGGTTATAGGTCTCCTCTTATATAAATCCTCACTTTAAACTTCTTAAGATATCTATACTTATTAAATTTATATATAAATACCTATTTAAGCAGCAGGATTTAGTATCTATCCTTAATATTATTAAGTCTTATAAGTTTAAAAGTGCCCTTATTCTAAATAGTCTAGTATTTAACATTTATTATAGTAAGCCACTTTATCTAGTATAGGTATCTCTAAGCCTCTATATAATTTATTAAAACTAGCTAGAGATTATAATAATAAACTTTACCTAAGCCCTCTATTAATATATCTTTCACTTCCTTATCCTTAATTATATCAGTTAGTAGTAGGGAGTTAGATTAGTCTTAGAAAGTCTCTTAGATATATTATCTTACTAATAACCTTATTATATTAGCTAGCTAGTAATTTAACTATCTAACCAAAACTCTTTACTCAAATAGCATATTATTATATAATCTATAAGGTTTTCCTCTTAATCTTATTAATATTATTATTTAGAATAGCACTAGTAACAATATAGCTAGTTCTTTAACCTTAATTAATTCAGCAATTTAGCCTATAGCTTAGCCTAGTTTAATTAGTTAAGATTAAAACCTCTAGTTAGTAACTAAAGCAGTTATAGACTATACTAACAATTATTATGCTGCCTCTCCCACCTTCTTAGTTAAAGCAGACATAACTAAAGGTTTCTATAATAGTACAGAGCTTAGCAGTTAGGTATTAATATTATCCTAAGCATCCTTATAAAGCTATTAATTCAGCTTATAAAGCTTCTTATCTCTATCTTATATCACAAAGTCTATAAAAAGTTCCTCTATAAGTAGATCTAGCTACTTTATTTTAAGCTACTTAAATACAAATTAAAGCTCTTATTAATAGAGGAGACTAGTGTCCTTAAGCGTTAGATTATATATAATACTTTTATTAAATATCATATTATATATATATAGTACTTTATCTAATATAGACACCCAGATTCTATAGATATTAATGCTATTATAACTATAAAGGTAGCTAATATATACTCTTAGCAGGGTTTTATTAAAGCACTATTTATCACACTTATAGGTTATTATTAATAAATATACTTAGCAGCTATATCTCTTTATATAACTAACTTAAGGAACTTTAGAGCAATAATAAGCAGTATTTAGTTATCTATTTATCTACTTATTAATAAGGCCTTTAGGAGTCTTCCACTTATAGCATTATCTACCTAGCCTATTTGCTATATATATTTCCACTCTAATAAGCTTTAGGATAAGAGATTTAGGAAATCTTAACTAATATCATAAAGCTCTAGTAATTATAAAGAGAATACTACTATACGTTTCTATAGCATTTTAAGCACTAATATAGTCTGCTAATCTTTTAATAAGTATACTCTTAGTAGCTATCTATATATTAAAAGCATTATAAAGCACTATTCTAGTTAAGCTTTATAATAGAGACAGCAATACTATATTATTAATTAAGGTAGGTAATAATATATTAGAGTGCTTTAAGACTCTCCTTATAGATATATAGAGTATACCCCTAAATAAAGTCAGACTAGTAGTTACTAAGTAGCAGGAAATACTTCTCCCTATTATAAAGCTTACTTATTAAGAAGAAGTTAATAGTAATATAGTTACCTAGCACTATTAGCTAATAGTTAGGAGGTCTCCTTAATACTTATTAAATAGCTTTATCTATAGTATAGGCTTTATACTTATCTTTTATAATCCCTTTAAGTTTAATATCTATAATAGTCTTTCTTAGTGAGGTAGCTCGCTTACGTAATTATATTACGTAAGAATATTACGTAAAACAGCTTAGGTAATTAAGAAGGTATTAAAATAGGTATTATTTCGGCTTATTAACTAGTAACTAGCTAGGTAGGGGAGAGAGGAGTTATTTATACTT
>JAVHLV010000274.1:0-90458 GCA_036785495.1 Colletotrichum neosansevieriae | reverse complement strand
TCTTTCTAAGTACTAATAGCTATAGCTACTTATTTTAATATAGAGCTATTATAATATAATACTATAAATATATTTATATATATATCTATTAATAAAATAGTATTTATAAATATACTACTAGGCTACTGCTATAATAATAAGGTTTTATATCTATAAAAGACACTTTATAAACTATACTACTTACTACTGCTTTTATAAAAGCACTTAGAGGCTAGCCTTACTATACTTAACTTTAAATAGATAGCTAGCAAGAACTACTACTAGTAATATAGATAAGTAATATTCTTCTTCTATATAGATAATTATATATTAATATTCCCTTATAAGCATACTAAGAGCATAAAGGAGGCTATAAATACCTTCTAGATATACTACTACTTTAAAAGAAGATTAGAACCTATAATAGTTTCTCAGGATTAAAGTGCTCTATAATAGAGCTATATATAAGCTATAGCTATTATAGTTAGTATTTATAAATAAGATATAGAAGCTGCTTAAGTAGTATACTATAAGCTTTAATATAAATAACTAACTATATATATCTATAATAAAAGATAAATTAAAACCTTATAAAGGAAAAGCAGCCTTATAGAAGATTAACTACTACTAACACTATATTAAAATAATCCTATATATAGTAGTAATAATATAGCCTAATATAGTATTTACTATAAGCTACTTTATAAGGTTTAATAATAACCTAAGCTCTATATAGCACTATACTACTAATTAAGTTCTCTAATACCTCTACTAAATATAATATCTCTATTTTAAGTATAGTACTAAGCCTAGCAGACTAGATAATATACTTAAAGTTACTTCTAATACTAGCTTTATAAATAATATAGTTAACTAAAAGAGCTTATAAGTACTTATAATAAAGCTATTTAGAGGTATAATTATATAAAAGGTAAATAAGTAGATAATAGTTATAATATTAATAACTAAGGTAAAGCTACTTATACTATTTTAAGTAATATATAAAGCTCTCTTTATAAGTTAGCTAATAACTAATTTATAAGTTTAACTTCTAAGTAATACTACTACTAAAGCTACTTTTACTATATCTAGTATAATATTAATAATAATCTAAATCTAGTATAATAATTAATAAACTATTTAGCTAGTTAATATAGAGCTTATTTAGCTATAAATAAGGTTATAATATATTAATATTTATAACTACTAGCTATAGTAAGAGATTATAAAAGGATATATAGCAGTTAGTTATACTCTATTAGCAGAGATAATAGTAAATAGACTTATAAAAGCACTTATACTATTCTAATTTAAAGTATTTTATAGTTAGTTATAAATAAGTAACTAATATATATAACTAGAGGCAAACTATATATAGAATCTAGAAGAAGAGGATAATATAAAGTATATAAAGATAATAGAAATCTATATTTAAAATAAGATAGACTCTAATAAAGTTTAGAAATAGCTTTATAAAGCTAGTAATCCCTAAGAAGATATATTAGATTATAGAGTTTAGAATATATAGTATAAGTTAGATATAATATTAGTCTAGCTTTATATATAAGCCTAAAGCAGCCTAGATATACTAACTATAACCAGGGTATATATAGAAAAAAGGGATTAGAATATATCTAAATAAGAAAAAAATATATAGAATTATATATATATTATAGTATTATAAATATATATATAATTATACCTAATTTAATATATAGAGCTAGACTAATATTATACTTAACTTATATTATATATTTTAGACTCTATAATCTAATAAGGTTAAAGTACCTCTGTGGTATTTCCTAAATTATATCTATAAACTAACTAAATTTATTATAGTCTTTTTTATAAGAAACTATATTATAACTATAAACTTAATATATATATAGTAGCTAAAAAGGCTTCTCTCTATAGATAGTTTAGTAGATCTACTAATTTAAGTATTAATCTTATTTTATTTATTATAATATATATAATATTTTCTATAAACCTATTAGATTTATATATATAAGTAGCTATAGTATTATATTTTATTCTACTATTAATATATTCTTTATTAATAGTTTTAATATTAAATTTAGTACTGCTATTAGTACTAAATTCTTTTATCTTAATTATAATTATCTTATATAAATCTTTATATTTAATAAAAGATAGATAAACTTCTAATTTACTCTTAGTTTTTAATAATTTACTAAAAGTAAATCTAGACTTTTTATCTATAAATATAATAAAATATAGCCTCTAGCTACTATATAGTAATTTTACCTACTTTATAACAAACCTTCTAACTCTATACTATACCTCCTAATAATATATATAGCCTTTAGTTATATAATTATAACTATTCTAACTATAGCTATACTTATATATATCTATCTATAGCCTTATAATCCTTAACTTTGCAGTTTAATAATAATATCTATTAACTTATCCTCTTATCTATTACCTATACTACTATTAAATACTATCTCTATTACTACTCTATCTACTAGTCTCCTTATTTAATTAGGCTAGCTAATATCTTTATAGTAGCTTTGCTATTATTAGTAATACTGTCTCTATATTAAAGTAATTAGTATAAGCTATATTTACTAATATTTAAGCTTTAAAAAGCTGCCTCTATCTTAGTATTATAGAGAGTCTATTTAAAAAAGAGCTACTCTATAAAGTGTTTAATAACCTATCTAACCTCTACTACTAAGTTTACTTACTTATTTATAATAAGTTAGTATATCTATGAGTTTCCTATAGAGGTATTAATAAAAGCTCTCTTAAAGGCTATACTAATAATATACTCTTAGTATTATATAGATTGCTTAATAAAAGAGAGAGCTTTATTAATTATATTAATACTAAACTATTATATATTATTTTATATATTATTAATATTAATAGATATGCCTTATATATAGCTAGTATATTAATATACTAGATCTGGTGCTAATATCTTAGAAGACTTATTATAGGTTATAGATATATCTAGTACTTTTTATAAATAAGAAAGAGAGATAGATATAAAGCCCTGCTTATAGAGCTTTTTATACTTCTAGCTATAAGAACCTCTTAGGAGGTTAAGGAGTTATCTCTAATATATACCTTACTAAAAGGTTTACCTTTTAGGTGTTTTTTCCAGGCTATAAGAGCCTTAGTAGTCTACTTAGCTCTAATATAATTAGCTTTATTATATATAGCATAGTGATATCTATGCTATTACTATTCTACTAGTCTATTTAGCTAGAGTATATATCTAACTTTATATAGTTATATTTAGAGAGTTTACTTACTAATAGGAATATATAGAGTTCTAATATTATTATCCTTAACTAATAGAAAATATAGGTTAAAGTGCCTCTATAATATTTCCTAAATTATACCTATAAACTAGGTAAATTTATTATAGTCTTTCTTATAGAGGGCTATATTATAACTATAAACTTAATAATAAAATATCTATAGTTATTATAGGTTTTAGATATTATAGATTTATAAATATCTATAGCTATCTTATATAAATAAGGGTAATTCTTTAACCTATAATTAGATATTTTCTTTACTTTATTAATAAATTTGCCTAAAATATAGACTTTATAAGTAATATTATTTATTTTAGATATATTATCTATTATTACTTTATTCTTATATAGCTATTTTAAAGCTTATATACTAATATAGCTTAGTTTTTTATACTATAATAGAGCTTTTTATTCTGCTATTTCTAAAGAGCTTTTCTTAGATAATTTATCTTCTTAGGTATTTATATCTTTTAATAACTTATTCTCTTAAATAATTATTTTATTTAATTCTTATTATCTATACTATTTAATATAGTATTAGTTAAATATAAAGAATAATCTTTTATTACTTTAGTATTAAAGTAATATAAGTTATTCTTTTTACCCCCTTTAACTAATAGTATATTATTAGTTATATAATATAATAAGAAAGTGCTTTTCTAAACTATATAAGTAATAGCTTATTTATCTAGTTAGAATTAACTTAAAAGATTAATATCTAAGTCTAGTATATAAAGATAGTTATATAAAATAATACTATTATTATTAGAAATTTTTAGTATAATATCTCTAGCTAAAATAGCTATAAGAGTGTTTGCTTATTCCTATTTAACCTATTTATTTATTTTATAAGTTTTCTAAAAATAATCCTTATTATTAATAATATAAATTATAGTATCTATATTAAAATAGAATTTAATAGTATTTAGATTATTCTAAAATATACTATTATTATTATAAATAATATCTTAAATTATATAACCTATTTTAGGTTTAGTATACTTATTATTATTATAAGATAGGGTTATATTTATATTTTCAAATTTAATACCTTTTTCTTAAGTATTAAGATCTATATTTAGATTAAATATAGAAAGAAGCTATATAATATTAACTTCTTTAGTATTAGTTATATCTAATACCTTAATAACCCTTTTATCTTCTTCTTTTTCTTTTCTTTTAACTAATAGAGTATTTTTAATACTCTTTTTATTAGTTAGTTTATTTCTAAAAAAACTAAATTTATAGATCTTTTTATCTAAGTCTTTCTTCTTAAACTTAGATTTAGTTATAGTATTAAAAGCTTATTTCCACTCTTTTAAAGCCTTTTCTAAATATAAGAAAAAGCAATCTACTTCTATATAACCTATTCCTTTATAGTCTTTATAAAATAGATCTTTTATTCTTTTCTAGAGTTTTTTTATTTTATTTACCTTAATATAAGTAATATTATTACTTATATCCTCTTTTCTTTTAGATTTATCTAATATATTAGTAAATAAAGAGTCTAGAGTATAGGCTTCTAAATCCAGTTTTAAAAGCTAAGTTATATTAGTTAAAAAACTCTTATAACCTTTATCTAAGAAATTTAGAATTTTAGCTATAATAACCTGCTTAGGTAAAGCTAGGTCTTTATTAGCTAGATTATTAGTTAACTCTTTAACTTTATTTAAAAAGGTTTCTAAGTTATCTATATTTTCTAAGGTTATATTAAAGAATTCTTTATAAGTTATAAACCTATTACTAAATTCTTTAAGCTTATATGGTTTTTCTAACTTAAGCTAAGCTTCTAAGGCTATATTATAGTTCTTTATAACCCTAAGAGGACTATTATTATATAATAATCTAATATAAGCTAATAACTTATTATTTATATTAGAATTATTTTATAATAATAGAGCTTTTAAGTTAGTATTTATATCCTTATTTATAAGTAGAGATTTAAATCTTAAAGCTTATATCTAATAGTTCTTACTATCTAAAAGTTTTTAAAAAGTTATCTTAGATACCTCTATTATTTATATCTTAATAAACTAATTTAATAACTTCTTATAAACTTAGTATTATATAAAATACTTTTACTTATATTTTAAGGTTATTTTATTAATTTAGAATTAGTATATCTAAGATACTTTTAAAAGTAATTTTAAAGCAGTTTATCTTTTTTACTTATTTATAAAATAGTTTTCTTAATTAAAAGCAGTTTAATATATTAAAGAATAACTATTTAAAGTAATAGTAGTTTTTAATCTCTTATAGTATTTTTATTTTATAGCTAAATAACTAATTAAAAGTTAATATATTTCCTTCTTTTTATACTTATTCTTATATATATTTTCCTATATTTTATTTAGTTTTTGATTTTAATTTAAGAGTACTTTCTTACTTAATTTGAAAGTACTTCTTAGACTTAGTAATAAGTCTTTAATTTAGATATAATACTACTTTATTTAGCTATTTTAACTAGTTTAAACTAGTTAGATATATAGGATATTTTGAATAGGTAGTTAGTAAAAACCTTCTCTAGTAAATAGGCCTCTATTATAGTAGAGGGCTTTTAAATTAGGTAATCTTAATAATTAAAAATTATAATCTAAGTTATATAAGCATAGCTAATCCTAGCTCTGCTAATTAGATACTACTAATATAGGTTCTAGTATACTTAAGTAAGGTATTATAGAATAGGATCTGGAGTAGATCTATACTAGTAGACTAATATTTCTCTATTAGTAAATAATAACTTAGTACCTATATTATAGAATATACTTTAGATATACTAATTTGCTATTTTATAGTTAGAAGATTAAGGTTAAATCTATATATATTCTAATAGGTATTTTAATATACTATAATAGTTATAAGCTTAGCTCTTTTACTTTAATATATATATATCTCTAAACTATATTTATATATTTAAAATATCTAATTAAGTTACCCTTTTTCTATTAAGTTTATAGTTATAATATAGCTCCCTGCAAAAGAGACTATAATAAATTCACCCAGTTTATAGGCATAATTTAGAAAACACTATAGAGGCACTTTAACCTATATCCTCTACTAGTTAAGAATAATAATTTAGAAACCCTATATATTTCTGCTAGTAAGTAAACTCTCTAAATATCATAAAGTTAGATATATACTCTAGCTAAATAGACTAGTAGAATAGTAATAGTATAGGTAATACTATGCTATATATAATAGGACTAATTATATTAGAGCTAAATAGGCTACTAAGGCTCTTATAGCCTGGGAACAGATACTAGTAAGGTAAAAAAAGCCTAAAAGGTAAACCTTCTAGTAAGGTAAATACTACTATATAAGATATCTAATAACTCCCCACCTAAAGGTTAACCTTTTAGTAAAGTGTATATAAGAGATAACTCCTTAACTTCCTAAGAGGTTCTTATAGCTAGAAGTATAAAAAGCTCTGCTATTATAAGCAGGGCTTTATACCTATCTCTCTTTCTTATTCTTATTAATCTATATTAAGTTCTCTAAAATATTAGTACTAGACCTAGTATATTAATATACTAGCTATATATAAGGTGCACCTATTAATATTAATAATATATAAAAGATTATATAAGATTTTAATATTAATATAATTAATAAAATACTCTGTTTTATTAAGCAGCCTAGATAATACTAATAGTATATTATTAGCATAGCTCTTAAAAGAGCCCTTATTAATACCTCTATAGGAGATAACTAGATATATAATAATATTATATATAAATAAGCAAATATAGTATTAGAAGTTAATTAGGTTATTATATACCCTATATATTAGCTCTTCTTTAAACAGGCCCTCTGTAATACTAAGGTTAAGGCAGCTCTATAGGGATTAGTAAGTATAGCTTATACTAACTACTTTAAAATAGAGAGAGCATTGCTAATAATAGCATAGCTAGCAGATAAAGCAGTAATAGAGATAGTATTAGCAGTACAGGTAATAGATAAGAGGATAAGTTAACAGATATTATTATTAAACTGTAAAGTTAAGGATTATAAGGCTATAGATAGGTATATATAAGTGTAGCTATAGTTAGGATAGTTATAATCATATAACTAAAGGCTATATATATTATTAGGAGGCATAGCACAGAGTTAGAAGGTCTGTTATAAAGCAGGTAAAATCACTATATAGTGGCCAGAGGCCACCCTTTTTCTATAAAACTTTATATACTTATTAAAATATCTTTTCTAACTAAATCTAACTTTTTAATAATCTTTTATAATACTAATAATTAGTTTAACTAGTATCCCCTTTTTAAGTAGTAAATATATTAGTTAGATATCTAGTATCTTACTAATCTAGATATAGAAGATACTTTACTAATTTATAGTTATATTATAGATAAAACTCTAATAATTATAAAATACTATAACTAGTAAAATAAGAAATTAAGAGAATACTAGAAACTTAAGATAGCTAAATAGAAGTTTAAGAAAGCTAAAGCTAAAGGTAAGTAATAATTATTTACTAAGCCTAAACTATCTAAATTTAAATAGCTTATTTAAGCTAATATTTAATAGAATTATATTATAGTATAGAAAGACTAGATTAACTAGAAAACTTAGAAGATAACTTTTATTAATAACTTAAAATAGCTAAAGCCTATTTAGATAAAATAGTCTTACTAACTATTATATCTAATATAACTCTATTTAAATAATTAAAGAGTATAATTATAGTTTAGATACTTATCTAAATAATTTAGTAATAATATAGCTAGAAAGATATTATAATATAAACCCTTATCTAGAAGAAGTATTATATAATATTTAAAAAAGTATATAGTAACTCTAATCTAAGTAAGTAATATATAAAGTAATATATAGTATTTCTAAAACTAAAAAGCTAGAAAGTTTCTAAAGTTAAAGGTATATTTATAATTTATAATTTCCTCTTAGTAATTAAGTATTAAATTACTCCTATTTAGATATTTAATAGGAAATAAGAGCTATAATAAGATAAGTATCTAGAAAAGAAGATTCTAGTAATTAAGGAAATTAGTAATATCTTTTTAATATTTCTAACTTATAAATTATTTATAAGTAAAATATTTTAAATAAAGGTATTTAGTACTTATACTATACTTAGTAAAAAGTTTCTAAATAATTTAAATAATAGTATAAAGAAGGATTACTTTTATAGAAATTAATATCTCTAGAACCTAAAGCTATACTTCTAGTTAGAGTTTATTCTAACTAGAAAAGCTAAATAGAGAGTTTTAGATATATTAAAGAATATATTAATTATAATTTAAAAGTATCTAAATAAGTTATACTAGGTAGTACTTAAGGCTAAATATAAGAAAAAAGGTTAGTAAAAAAATAGTAAACCTACTTCTAAAGTTAAATCTAATATAAATAAATCTATTTTAGATATAACTAATAATAATTTAAAATAAGATAAATAGAACTACTCTAGGATATATATTATAGTTTTAATTTTACTAGAGCTAATTACTAATTATATTAACTTAAACTATAGAGTTTATATAATACTATAATATAACTAATATCTATTTTCTAAAAGTATAATTCTAAATAATTATAATATAACCTACTTTATTAATAACCTTAATCTTCTTATTCTAAGCTTATATAGGCTATTACTATCTAGCTACTTTATAAAAGTAGAAAGCTTTTCTTTACCTATCTTAGATAAGAGATAATATATTTTAAGATAGGTTTTAAATAGTAAGAATAGCTCTAGAATAGAGAATCTTATCTTAGAAGATATTATATATATTTAAAACTTCTATATTAATATTATCTTAGAAGTAAAGCTAAGTATAAAAAGTATATAATACTATAGCTTTAACTATATTTTCTATTTTAGTAGTATTAGCTAGAATATTATTCTTAGAAAGCTAGATTATAAGAGTAATCTTATATTTTTTAAATATAAGTTTATATCTTCTTACTCTTCTATTTTAAGAAGCTAAAGTAGTGTTATAATAATAACTTACTTACTAGATAAATTTTAAAAAGTATTATAAAAGCTCTCTTATAAGCTTTATAGTAACAAATTAGATAATATAATATTATAGTATCTTTGCTTAGGATATCTTAGTCTATATATACTTATATACTTAGTTAATAATATATAGGGAGTGAGAATTAAAGGCTCTTTTTAAGTTAGGTATAAAGCCTATACTATTATCTATACTAAGAAGGTTATTTTAAAATATATTTTAAAAGCTAGATCTATATATCTATATTAC
The DNA here is from genome assembly GCA_036785495.1 of Colletotrichum neosansevieriae. Classification (NCBI taxonomy): domain Eukaryota; kingdom Fungi; phylum Ascomycota; class Sordariomycetes; order Glomerellales; family Glomerellaceae; genus Colletotrichum; species Colletotrichum neosansevieriae. Next base: position 80,950 of record JAVHLV010000274.1, on the reverse strand, counting down.
TATATTAGCTAGAACCTATTTAACTTTCTAGAAAGCTAATACTACTCTAATAAATTATAGTTACTAATTATTAAAAATAAATATATAAGATATCTATTTAGATTTAGATTTATAGAAAAGAACTATAAACTAGTTATAAAAGTTCTAATATAGTTTAAAGCCTAGATATAATACTAAAAGGGTTTATTAATTTATAAGATTTATTTTAATATTAAATATTTTATAATTATAATAAAGAGCAAAACTAGATTTAAGTAATAGTATATTAAAAAGGAAATTAAACTAGAGAACCCTCTATTATATATAAAGAAGCTAATAAATATATCTAAATATATAAAATAAGAGATAATTAATAAAGATATTAAAATCTAAGTTAGAGTAAGTCTTTCCAAGAATATATAGCTAGAAAGTGCTTATATAAGTATCTACTTATTTAATATAAGCCTAAGTAAATCCTATAATTAGCTCTTACTAAATCAGGTTAAGAACTAATAGTTTTAGAACTATTATTATTAGTATAAGCTAGAGCTTATTTTAAGCCTCTTAAGAAACCTTTAGCTATACTAGGAATAGATCTATATATATAAATATAAAGTATATCTCTTAAAATAGAAAAGAAAATAGAGTAAGAAGAAAAGGGATTTTAAGATTTAACTAAGGGGATATATTAGATATCTAGTAAGTTATATTTTAAATATCTATAACCTATATTAGATTAAGATCTCTAAGATTAACTAGATAATTATAATATAGAATATTACTTTTAATAAGTATAAATTCTATTTACTATAGAATAAGGTAATTATAATAGAGTATACTATTATATAAGAAGTTATTAATAAAATTACTAAGCCTATTAGTATAGCTAGTATAATTTTAGAATAGCTTAGTAACTATAAGAATATAGAAGAATTACTAGGTAAATTAGAGGCCTTAACTTAAGATATTTAAAATATTTATATATAAGAGTATATTATAAAAGATACTTTAGATATAGCAGGAAGCTTAATAACCCTAAATAAATACTAAAGATAGAGAGTGGGAAATAGTAGAGTATAGAGGATATTAGAAAAGTAGAGCTATTAGTACTAGATTTTTAACTATAACTAGAGTAATAGCTAGTATTAAATATTAATCTCTATAATATAGATAAGAGTTATATATAGTAACTTATAAATAAATATACTAGTAATATACTATATAATAAAGGGTCTAATATAAATAAGATATAGTATAATAGAGAATAGAAGTGTTAAAAGTATAAAAGAAAGGATTATAGCCTAGTAATAAGATATAGCTACTAAGTTTATAAGTTAGAACTAGAAGATAGAGCCTTTATAATAATATTATATAATAATAACTTAGTTTTTAAAGGGAATAATCTATTATAGTAAGACTTCTTTAATATCTTTCTATCTAATTAGTAAAGAGCAATTTAGAAGGGGGATTATATATATTAAATACTATATATAGTTTTTAGTACTATAATATTCATAAATAAAGCTATAAGGCTTAGAATAATATATAAGGATAAATACTATATTAATAACTTTATTAAACTGTCTAAGAACTAGAAGGATCTTTAGAACCTACTTCTAAAGCTCTAATTAATATTTAAGTAAGTAGTATAAAATAAGATTAAAATGCTATATTAAATAGGGACTTAGTATATTATTAACCTAAAGAATATATATTAGAAACCTCTTCTACTTAAGTAGGTTTTTATCTATAAATATAATAAAAATAGATATCTCTAGCACTATAAAGTATATATCTATATATATAGAAATAAATAACCTATAAATAGTTTATAAGAGATATATATAGCTATACTTATAGCTTAGATACTTTAAATAATACTTATAATTATAGCTTATTTTAACCTAGAGATTTATTAGTTTAATATTATAAATACTTTTTTAAATATAGAAATACTAAATAGAAAACTAATTCTTTATAAGTTATCTAAAGGTTTTAAGTAAAATAGTAAATATATTAAGCTTAAATAGATATTATATAGACTAAGGAAATTACTATACTTATAGTATAAAGACTTTAGCTTAATACTTTATAATTTTAATCTAGAACTATATAGTAAGAATCTATATCTATTTTTAGATCTAAACTATAAAGTCTATATCCTCTTTTATATTAATAACTTTCTTATTTTCTTTTATAAAACTAACTAAGAAAAGGGCTAAAGAGTAATAAAAAGCTTTAAATATAAATATATACTTAAAAACTAAGGCTTTATAGAATAGTTTCTTAGAATATATATTATATAGAATAGAATAGTATATAAAATCCACCTTATATATAATATATATATTAATAAGGTAGTAAGAAGATTTAAACTTATAAATAGTATTTACCTAGCTATACTACTACTAATAATTAAATTTAAAAAGAATATCTTCTAGGCTATAAAAATATAAGTAAAGGAGTTTTAGAAAAAGATTAGTTCTATTTTATATACTATAGTTATAATATACCTAGATATAGTATTTATAGCTTCTTAACTTTCTTAATTTCTAATAAACCCTTTTAAAATATATTTAGTAGTAGCAAACTAGATAGTTAGGCACCTATACTTAATATACTTTCTTATAATTACCTATAGATATATAGGAGGTAGTTAGAAACTTCTAATTATAGAAGATATATTATTTACTAATAATAAAGAGATATAGAGATCCTTATAAAGATATATTATCTTACTCTTTAAAAGTACTATTTAGTAAAAAGCTATATAGTAAAGTATAATTATAACCTTAATAATATAAGCTAAACTTTTAAGCTTTAAGTAAATAGTAAAAGAAGTAATAATACTATATAGGCTTTTCTAAGATATATATCTTAACCTTAGAAATATCTAGAAAGTCTATTATAATAATTAGCAAACTATATATCTTATTATAAACTTAGAAAAGCATATTATAATATAGCTTAGATATATTAATATCTAGAATATATAGTTATACTAAGAACACTTAGTAGAATTATTTAAAGTTATCTATATATTAATAGACTAGATACTAGTAAATAGACTTATAAAAAACCTACTAAGAGCTAAGTTTAAGTATTTTAGATTAATATTAAACCTTATAAATATATAAAGTAAGATTATAATATTAGAATAAAAACTAGATAGTAAATCTCTCTTAATTTAGAGTAAAGCTTTTAAAGTATAATAACTTTTATAAATCTAGGCTAGAATAGTTTTAACTACTATTTTAGCCTTTTAAAATATAATATTTCTAATAACCTAAGTAGATATTACTAGAATAGGTTTATAATATTAGACTAAAGTTCTTAGTTATATACTAAGTTTAATAGCTTCTAGTTAAGCTTATAGTTATTCTATAAGATATAAATAATACTATATAACTAGCTAATAGTAGTCTTTTAAGCTTTAAAAAGCTCTTTTTTTAAAATATATAAAAGAGAACCTAGTATATACTATAGAATAATTACTATAATAGAGGCAGATATATAAGCATAGCTCTTATAGTTAGTATATTAACTTTTAGTATTTCTAAAGCATCTTTTAAATAAGTAGCTAGCTACTTTATTATAAATATAACTCTAGTAAAACTTATTATATTTCTTATAGTTTAGAGAGGGAATTCTTATAGTATTTCTATTATAAATTATTAGATTATTATTAAACCTGCTAAAAGAGGTTTTACTCTTATTAGAGGGGATAAAGTTCTTATTATTCTGCTTATTAGAACTCTTATTAGAAAAGTGGAATCTATAGTTTAGTAAAGTAGAGCAGGGTCTAGAGCTATAAATAACTAGAGCACTCTTATACTACTTACTTAAATATAGAAACTAAGAGGCTATAACTAAAGTCTACTTTTAAATAGTTATACTATATATTATTAAATAATAATTAGAATATATTAATAAAAAGGAATTATAAATATACTAGAAAGCTTCTAATTAGAAAGCTACTAAAGGGTCTTTTTAAGAGCCCTCTTTATAGCTTTCTAGCTAGAGAGTACTTAGTAAAGAGCTAAATAAGAATTAGAATATTAAATAAAATATTAGAGATATTAAATATATAATACTTAATAATATAGTTAGATTAGATATATTAAATAGCAGCCCTTCTTACCTTATTATTCTTATTACTAAAAGATATTCTAAAGTAGAGAGAGGGAGTAAGCTTATTATTATTAGTAATAGCCTCTCTTTTTTTATTATCTAAGTTACTATTAAATAACTAGATATAGAGAAGGAGAATAGACTTACTAGTACTCTCCTCTTTTATAGATTCTTTATTAATATACTTAGTAGCAGCCTCCCCTTTCTTACTAGCTAAGTTATTATTAGATAATTAGTTATAAAAAGAGAGAACTAGCTTATTATCAGCCTTTCTCTCCTTACTAGCTAAGTTATTATTAAATAACTAGTTATAAAAAGAGAGAGCTAGCTTATTAGTAGCCTCCTCTTTAACTTATTTAGTAAGCTTATACTTATATATCTTTTTAGTAATATACTAGGCCTTTTTATAAGTCTTTTTATTAGCTACCTGCTAAGCTAAGTTAGAGAGCTTATTAAAAGGTATATTTTATATAATAGTTAGCTATAATTAAAATAATTATTAAAATTAGAATATAATATATATATAATTATTATATAGATATTTAGGTTAATATATAGTTATAATATAGTTTTTAAAGAGAGGAAGTAAGAGTAAATAAGCTACCTAGAATTTATAAAAGGTAGTAGATAGTATACTAACTTAAATAGTACTAAAGAGATTTTTTTAATATCTTAGATAGAAGAAGTAACTTTAGAATTAAACCTAGATATATCTTTCTAAATAAATAATAATATTTAATACTATAAAATAGGAATTTAGTAGTTAAATAATTCTTTATAATATATCTCTTTTATTATAAGAGGGTATTTATAATTAGAGCATCTTATTTATAAAATAAGTTTAAATAGTTATAATTAGGATTTTCTAGCCTATTATAACTTTTTATATATAGTATTTAGTTATAGTTTATAACTAGGAGATATATTATAATCTAAGTTATATAAGTATAGCTAATTCTAGCTCTGCTAATTAGATATTACTAATATAGGTTTTAGTATACTTAAGTAAGGTGCTATAGAATAAGATCTAGAACAGATCTATACTAGTAGAATAATATTTTTCTACTAGCAAATAATAACTTAGTATCTATACTATAAAATATACTTTAGATATACTAATTTATTACTTTATAGTTAGAAAGTTAAGGTTAAATCTATATATTAAGTTTATAGTTATAACGCAGCCCTCCTATAAAAAAGACTACAACAAATTCACCCAGTTTATAGGTATAATTTAGGAAACACTATAGAGGCACTTTAACCTATACCCTCTACTAGTTAAGGATAATAATATAGGAACCCTATATATTTCTACTAGTAAGTAAACCCTTATATAAAGTCAGATATATACTCTAGCTAAATAGACTAGTAGAATAGTAATAGTATAGATAATACTATACTATATATAACAGGGCTAATTATATTAGAGCTAAGTAGGCTACTAAGGCTCTTATAGCCTGGAATTGCCTTTACTAAATCTTCTAGCAAGGTGCTATAAAAAACGCCTAAAAGGTAAACCTTCTAGTAAGGTATATATAAGAGATAACTCCTTAACCTTCTAAGAGGTTCTCACAGCTAGAAGTATAAAAAGCTCTATAAGCAGGGCTTTATACCTATCTCTCTTCCTTATTCTTATTAACCTATAATAAGTCCTCTAAGATATTAGTATTAGACCTAGTATATTAATATACTAGCTATATATAAGGCGTGCCTGTTAATATTAATAATATATAAAATATTATATAATAGTTTAGTATTAATACTATTAATAAGGCTCTCTGTTTTATTAAGCAGCCTATATAATACTAAGAGTATATTATTAGTATAGCCTTTTAGAGAGCTCTTATTAATACCCCTATAAGGGACTTATAGATATACTAACTTATTCTATATAAATAAGCAGACTTAGTAGTAGAGGTTAGATAGGTTATTAGACACTCTATAGAGTAGCCCTTCTTTAAATAGACCCTCTATAATACTAAGGCAGAGGTAGCCCTTTAGAGCTTAAATATTAGTAAGTATAGCTTGCACTAACTAATAGAGAGAGCATTGCTAATAATAGTAAAGCTATAAAGGTGTTAGCTAGCCTGATTAAATAAGAGGACTAGCAGATAAAGTAGTGATAGAGATAGTATTAACAGTGTGGGTAATAGGTGAGAGGATAAGTTAACAGATATTATTATTAAACTGCAAAGTTAAGAATTATAAGGCTGTCTAGTGAGATAGGTATATATAAGTGTGGCTATAGTTAGGATAGGTGGTTAGCAATTATAATTATATAACTAAAGGCTATGTGTATTGTTAGGAGGCGCGGCGCGGAGTTAGAAGGTCTATTATAAAGCAGGTAAAATCACTGTATAGTGGCTAGAGGCTATTAAATCTATATATATTCTAATAGGTATTCTAATATATTATAATATTAAATAACTTAGATAATATAATAAATTATTAGTAGAGGTTATTTAAGTAGAAGAATATTATTATTAATTATAGAATCTTAGATTTAGTATAGATAATAAAAGGTTATTCTCTTATATAAGAGATATTCTTTTAAGAAATAGAAATATAAATATAGAGAAATAAGTTGCTCTTTACAGAGTCTATAAGCTATTTAGATTATAATAAGCTAGGCTTATAACCTATAAGAATAGCTATATAGGTTAAAAGAAAAGTAGAAGAGTTTCTAAAGTAGTATAAATAGATTTTAAGTAATAAATAGAATATAAGAGTAACTTTTTAGATTTATTATATAATATTTAAATAGAGAGAGAAATATAGATATAAGTTAATATTAGTATTAATAACTATATATATATCTAAGGCCTTAAAAGGTAAGGGAAAAGGTAGGTATATATAGATAATTTAATTTCTAAGGCTTTATAAGTGCTTACATAGACTTACACAGCTTTTCCACTTAGTAATAAACCTTAGTAAGCAGTATAAGTATCTCAGTTTAGCAAATATTACTATATTTAGTAATAATAAGCTATAAAGTTTAACTTAAAGTTTAAAGTTTAACCTTATTCTCAAATCTTATTATTCCTTATAAAGTATATTATATAATTATATAATATATATAATATAATATATATACTAAGATATATTATTCTTAGCAAGGATTTTATATATATTATCTAATTTCTAATACCTCTTCTATTTATAAAGTTATAACACTTTAAAAGTATAGTAATAATAATATATAAGTTCCTTTTATAGCAAATAGAAATAATATATTTCTTATAATTAATAGTAAAGATAAATAGCTATAGCTAGTATAACTTAGGAAGGGTATTTAATAAACTATAAACTATTATAGAAACTCTAATTATTATATATATAGGTGCAGGGCAAGTGGGAGGAAGTTATCTATTATAGTAGAAAAGGAGTAGCTATAGATAAGGGTCTATATATAAGGCCTTGTGGTGCTTAGAAGTATACAGAGTGTGTAGAGAGCAGTGCTAGTAGCACTAAGAGCTCTAGAGGAGGACTAGGCTATATAACACACCCCCCTAGAAATAGCAGAGCAGGCTAGTAGAGTAGTCTCTGTAAAGCAGGCTATATAAAGGCAGTTCTAAATAGAAAAGAAGAAGCTATCTATAATAGAGCATATATAATACTTATAGTATATAGTAAGATATTAGTAATATAAGGAAGCTGCCTCTAGTTATTACTAAAGGAGCTTATTAGGCATATAAGCCTAGCAAATATATATTATACTATCTTATAAGTATAGTCTTTAAGAGCATAGTATACTTAGAATAATACAGTACTATCCTATAGATATAGTCTTTAGTACTATAATACTAAAATATAAAGTAATAAAGGAAAAATTAAGTATAATAGAGGGGGTTTAAAGTTACTTTTTAGCACTTAATATTTATAAGTATTTACTACTAATTATAATACTATCTAGCAGCTTAGATATTACTAGTAAAGATATGCTACTTATCTATTTATAAGTGCTCTTTAATATCTCTAGTATTCTTAGAATTAATATAGATATCTTTCTTACTTATAAATGCTTTTTAGAGCTAGTAGTAGTTAAGTAGAAGCTAGTTATAGTAGAAGCTATAGGAGCATTTCTATCTTAAGTATCTAGGTAGGTATAGAGAGGACTAGGAACTTCTATTAGTAGAGTTCTAGCTCTTAGTAGAATATATAAAAGAGGGTTTAGTATTATTAAAGTATTTTATAAGTAAGGTATAAATACTATAATCCTTTAGATAGTTACTAATAGAGTAGTTATAGTTATAGAGGATAGCTATAAATACTCTCCTATACTTAGCAAGTAGCTAAATAGGTATCTTAGCCTGCTTAGTAGCTAAGAGTATAAGTTATATATAGTTTGCCTAGTTTAGGAGGTAGTATATAGTAGTATTAAGGAATATCTTAATACTAAGAGTGCTAATAACTTCTAGAGTATTATATATCTTAGCAGTCTATAATATAGTATACTACTTATTATACTAGTATATAAGCTATATAGTATATATATAGAGTATCTAAAAGTACTCCTCCTATATAGTAGCCTCTATAGAACTAGTAGTAGGGTAGAGATAGTAGTAGAGGGCTCTTATAAGCTCTTAAATAGATATCTTAGTATCCTTATTATATATAATCTTAAGCTATATAGTAGTAAGTATATTAGAGTTAACTAAAGTAATAATAAAGTTATATATATAGTAGTAACTAGTACTAGCCTCCTCCTACTTAGTAGTAGCAAGTTTCTAGTTATATTAGTATATAGTATACTCTTTCTAAATATTTTCTAGAAGCACTAGAAGCAGCAGAGCAGGCTTAGATAACTCCTCAGTTAATATATATATATTATAGCAGGCAGTTTAGTATATATGCTATATCTAATACTTAGCCTTCTAATAAGCTTATAAAGCAGCTTATTAATACTTTATAGTACTTTTAAGCATAGGAGGTCAGGTCTGCTCTAGTAATAGCATATTAGGTATATTAGGAGACAGGTTAATATACTTCTAGATATAGTATTAAATAGCTTAGTAATAAAGGGTAAGCTTCTAGCAAGGCTAGTTATATAGGTAAGTAAGCTCCTAAGTAATAATAAAAGAGGTAGAGGTTATTATAAATATATAGGTTTTTAGAGTATAATATATATAGATATAAAAAAAGCATATAAGATTAACTCTTCTATGCTTATAGGTAATAGTTAGAAGTAAACTAGGTAGTTAGCAGAGCTAGGCTTATAACTATTATATATATAGGTATAGAGTAAGTAGGAGGAAGTTATCTATTATAGCAGAAAAGGAGTAACTATAGATAAGGGTCTATATATAGAGCCTTATAGTGCTTAGAAGTGCACAGAGTGTGTAGAGGGTGGCGCTAGTAGCGCTGAGAGCTCTAGAAGAGGTCTAGGCTATATAACACTAATTCTATTAAAGAATATAATAATTAGAAATATTATAAGTAAGTTAGTTATAGTAATAAGGATAATTTAAGCAGTCTATAGTTAGTATAAATAGTTTAGTAAGCTAGCTTTTATATTTAGGTTTTTATAAGAGAAGGTATTAAGCTAGTTATTTATAAATTAGTATTATCTATAAGAAATAATACTATTCTTAGATATATTAATATTAGTAGATAAGAGTGGATATTCTTAGGTAGGGAATATAGTATATATTATTAATATAGGTAGTTAACTTATTAGTATTAGATAAGATATATACTATAAATTAATATTTATTATTAATATAGTTATAGAATTATCCTTAATAATTTAGATAATAGTATTATTAGAGGTATGGGGTTTATTAAAGTAATAGCTATAGTATTAGTTTTAGCTATATTAATTAGTTATTATACTAATATAAGCTTTAATATAACTTAGTAAGAAAATAACTTTAAGAGATATTTAGATAAGAAACTACTTATAAATTTAGTTATCTTATATAAATAAAATCCTAAAATAAATAAGACTAGGGTGTTTTAATAATTAGTAACTTAGTATCTAAGTTTTTATATAACTTTATACTATACTTAGGTTAATAAGAATAAGATAGAAAATAAATAAATAGTAATTATTAGTGCTATCTAAAGAGAGTATTTTATAAACTATAAATTATTATACAAATCTTCATTTTATTAAAGAATTTAATAGAGGCTTAGTTAGGAATTACTCTAACTAAGTTAGTTATAGTAGTAAGAATAATCTAAGTAGTCTATATACTATAATATTAGTATAGATAGTTTAGTAAGTATCTACTAGCTTTTATATTTAGGTTTTTATAAGAGAAGGTTTTAAGTTAGCTTTTTATAGATTAGCCTTATTAATAAGAAATAATACTATTCTTAGATATATTAATACTAGTAGAAAGGCTATTCTTAATATAGAAAAGTATTTATAGCTAGGTAATTTAGTATATATTATTAATATAGGTCTTTAACTCTTTAGTATTAGATAAGATATATACTATAGGTAGATATTTACTATTAATACTTTTTATATTTACTATAAAATTATTCTTAATAATTCAAATATTATTATTATTAATAGTATTAGGTTTATTAAAGTAATAGCTATAGCCTCTAGCTACTATATAGTGATTTTACCTGCTTTATAACAAACCTTCTAACTCCGCACTGCGCCTCCTAATAATATATATAGCCTTTAGTTATATAATTATAACTATCCTAACCACAGCTATACTTATATATGCCTATCTCACTATATAGTCTTATAATCCTTAACTTTACAGTTTAATAATAATATCTATTAACTTATCCTCTTACCTATTACCTATACTACTAATACTATCTCTATCACTATTTTATCTGCTAGTTCCCTTATTTAATTAGGCTAGCTAACGCCTTTATAGCTATGCTATTATTAGTAATACTCTCTCTGTTTCAAAGCAGTTAGCACAAGCTATACTTACTAATATTCTTCTATAGGGCTGCCTTAACCTTAGTATTATAAAGGGCCTGTTTAAAGAAGGGCTAATATATAGGGTATATAATAACCTAATTAACTTCTAATACTATATTTACTTATTTATATATAATATTATTATATATCTAGTTATCTCCTATAGAGATATTAATAAGAGCTCTTTTAAAAGCTATACTAATAATATACTATTAGTATTATCTAGACTGCTTAATAAAACAGAGTGTTTTATTAATTATATTAATACTAAAATCTTATATAGTCTTTTATATATTATTAATATTAATAAGTATATCTTATATATAGCTAGCATATTAATATACTAGATCTAGTGCTAATATCTTAGAGAACTTATTATAGGTTATAGAATAAGAATAAGAAAGAGAGATAAGTATAAAGCTCTACTTATAGTAGAGCTTTTTATACTTCTAGCTATAAAAACCTCTTAGAAGGTTAAGGAGTTATCTCTTATATATATCTTACTAGAAAGTTAACCTTTAGGTAAGGAGTTATTAGATATCTTATATAGTAGTATTTACTTTACTAAAAGGGTTACCTTTTAGGCGTTTTTTATAGCACCTTACTAGAAGGTATTTCCAGGCTATAAGAGTCTTAGTAGCCTATTTAGCTCTAATATAATTAGTCCTATTATATATAGTATAGTATTATCTATGCTATTACTATTCTACTAGTCTATTTAGCTAGAGTATATATCTAACTTTATAATATTTAGAGGGTTTGCTTACTAGCAGGAATATATAGGGTTTCTATATTATTATCCTTAACTAGTAGAGGGTATAGGTTAAAGTGCCTCTATAATATTTTCCAAATTATGCCTATAAACTGGGTGAATTTATTATAGTCTTTTTTACAGGGGGCTGCGTTATAACTACAAACTTAAAGTAATATCTATAGAAAAGGTTTAATATAATACTAGCTTTAGTTATATTTAAAATAGGTTAAGAAATAGAAAAGAAGTAGAAATCTAGAGAGTAAAAAGAGCTAATAATAATATAGCTAAAGGTTTGAAGTAAATATTAAGAGAGAAGAGTAAGTTAGGTATTTAAAGTTTATTTAAGTAGTATTAAGAAGAGTTTAAGGTTTATATTAAAGTAAACTACTTATAGCTTTTAATATAAATATCTAAATAGAAAGAGAAGAAGTATATTATATTAATCTAAATTAATATAAATAACTAATTTAGAAATATAACTAACTTAATATTAAAAAGTAATAAAGTAGTAATATTCTAAACTTAATACTATCTAAATATAAATAATAATAGAAGGTTAGCTAAATTCTATTTGTTAATATTATATATTTAATTCTTAATAAAGAGGAGGAATAAACTAAACTAAAATAATATTATAAATATCTATTTTATATATTTAATATTATATATATAACTCCCTAAGTAACTAAATAGTTATTTACTTAATTAATTTTAGTTTTTACCTAGATAAAAAAGTATATTTAATAAATAAAAATAATTCTTAGCTTTTTTATTTTTATTATTATATATAGTAGTTTTACTAAAAAGCCTAAAATAGGTAAAATAACTTAAGACTATCTATTCTACTATTTACTATCTATTTCTATTTATAATATATAGCTATTCCTTTTACTTTACTATCTACTACTTAATCTTTTTTATAATATATTATTATCTCTTTTACTTTATAAAGTTTTTTCCTTTTCTAAAAAAGAAGGTAATATTATTAAATCTTAAATATTATAAATATAGAATAGCTAAACTTTCTATAATATCTAGCTTTATAGTTCGTAAGTATTCTTTAGAAAGGTAATATATTCTATATTCTACTCTTATCTAGCTAAATTTAGTAGTTTTTAATATTCTTACTTATTATTACTAGATAGAGAGGGTTCTGCTATAGTTAAGTAACTCTAGTTAGTAATAACCTTAATAACCTTATATAATCTATTCTTTAGAAGCTTTTATAGTAATAACTATATTATTAATAATATAATATCTCTTAGTTTTCATATAAAAAGCTAGTACTTTATTATTTTAAAAGATCTTAAGTAAGAAGTACTATCTTAGATATTAGTTAATATTATTAATAGATAAGAGAGTAAGCTAGTTATAAAAAGGTATAAATCTCTAGCCTATATAATATATAGCCTGCTTAAAAAACCTAGTTTATATAATAAAGATCCCTATTATAAGCTTCTTTTTTTTAAGTTTTTATGGAATAAGTTTCTAGCTATTATAAATTACTACTTAAACTTTAACTATACTTAGATAATATATAAAATAATACTTTTCTATTATAATTAAAAGATTATAAATAGTATTATAGAATATAAAGAGGAGTTTTAATAGGTAATTTAAACTGTATTATCTTTAGTTTTTAGGTTTATTAATAATTCTTAAGAATTAGAAAGATACTCTATTATATAAAAGCTTTAAGATAGTTAATCTTTCTATAATAGATATTAACCTTTTACTAAACTTATTATATCTTCTACTATTAACTTACTAAAGAGTAATATCTTAATATCTAAGCTTAAGATATCTTTCTTAGTAAAATAAACCTAAAAAAAGTAAACTGCTTTATCTATTTATACTAAAGAGCCTCTTTCTATTTATAATAAAAAGAGTATTAATATTAAAACTAAGAATAGTATAACTAACTTTATTACTATAAAGATTAATAAGTTTATAAACTAAGAAATTAATAACTATTTCTAGCTAGAGATATATAAATTCTTTAACTATATTCTAGAGAAAAAGGCTCTTAAATAGAATAATAGGGTTTATATATTAGAAACTAACTAGATATTACTTAGATATTAAGTAGTAAATATATATTACTTTTATTACCTTTTTATATATTATAATCTAAAGGTTAGATAACTAAGTATACTATTTATACTTAGTATAGATCTTAAAAAGACTTAAATCTACTAAGTATCTACTCTTATCTTTAAATAGATAGTTATATACTATATCTTAGTATAGAATATTAAAGATAACTTAAATAATAATTTACTATATAGTAAAAATAAGCTTAAATATAAAAAGAGCTATAAATAGAGTTAGATTTCCTACTTTTATAACTACTCTAGCCTTATTTATAAAATTACTATATTAACTATAGCTATTAATACTCTTATTATTATTCTAGCTTATTTAGTAATTAAAACTCTATATAGTACTTATATATTTTTTATAGACTTATTTACTATAATAATTAGTAATAAATATTATATCTATTTTAATATATATATTATTACTTAGAAATTAAACTTCAATACTTTAGAATAGCTAAGTAATCTATAGTCTCTTAGCTATAGTAGTTTTATACTTTAATAGAAGTTTACTTAATAAAAGATAAATTTTAATACTAATAAGAAATATAAACTCTTTAATTAAATAGAACTTAAGAAAATTATTAAAAGAATTAGAGAGAAAGTTATATTTAGTTTTATAAAAAGTATTAATAATATATTAGTTTTATATCTATTTTTTATAGTTTCTAAAAGTATTACTTAGTATTTTATTAATTAGTAAGACTAATAATTAAATAGAATAAGCTTTTCTATAAGAAATAGTAAAACTATTTATTTTAAGGTTAAATATAAAGTAATATATTAAGTATTTATTATATAAATAAGGTTTAATAAATCTAGTCTATTTTTATAAACTAAGCTATAGCTATACTAAATTATATCTTAACTTAAAATAAACTATCTTACTTTATTCTCTTTTCTAGAATATTTATTATAAATAGCTTACTAGATTTAATATTCTCTCTATTTCTAATTAAAGGGTTTTAGAGATAAAAGGTAAATAGTAAGTAAAATAATAATATATAGTAAAATAATATTATAAAGTTATAGATAAAGCTTTAGTAGTATAAAAATTAGCTTTAAGTAGGTATTTTAGTAAATAAGATATAAGAGATTATTAATATATTGTAATTTTATTTCTAGAAAGATAATTTAACTATATTCTTAAATAAATAGGTTTTAGTTAAGCTATTATTAAAGATAGAGTTTAAGAAATACCTAACTAATAAAAGGTTCTATACTATACTTACTAAGCTTATATATAATATTAATATAGAGGTTATCAAGAAAATATAGATAGTCTTTAAAAAGGATTAGAATATTAATTTTAGAATTTTTAAAAATATTCTCTTTAGTAATTTAGATTTCTATAATAGAATCTTAGCTATATAGCTTTCTAGATATATATTAGCTTTTATAAAAGGTATTAGAGTTATAACTATATTTAGTAAATTACCTTTTAGTATTAGAAAACCCTTAGAGCTATAAAGTTACTTAGATCTAATCTTAGAAAATACTAAGCTATATATTAATATTATTATCTAAAACTATTTCTAACTATAATTCTTAAAATATATTTTCTAATAAGTAAAAAATAATAAAGAGATATATAGTAATAGTATAGATTTTTAAAATAGATATAATAAACCTAAAGATATTATTATTCTAACTAATCTTTTTATAATTACTAAATAAATAAAGTAATAGATAGAGAATTAGTTATATAAGGCCTTTTACTAATTTATACTTATTTATAAAGACTTATCTAAGTTAAGGTAATAAGAAGCTATAGATTAACTTAGTAAATTTTAAAAAGAAAATAAGATATTTAAGATATTCTTAAAAATATTAATAAGTATATATAAGCTATATAGTACTAGTCTTAACTTTCTTAAGGTTACTAATAACTTAATACTATATTTTATTATTAGTAACTATTCTAACCTTAAGTAAGTAGTAGTTTATACTAATAAAAGAGGCTAGCCTCTTTTTATAAAGATATTTCTTTAGACTAAGCTAGTAATACTATTATAGTAGAAAAGTAGAATAGATATAGAGAATAATTTAATAAAACTAGAGTTTTAACTTAGGTTATAAAGCTTACTAAGATAACTATTTAGAGTTATAGTAATAAGCTTTTAGCTAAAAATATAGAGATTTTAAGAAAGAGAGAAAAGGTTTATAGCTTTAAAGATTACTAAATAGATATTACTTTTTTAACTTTATATATTAGATAACTATTAGATATTTCTTAATTAGTATTATTACTATTTATAAATAAAGTATTAAAATAGAATAGTTAAGTTAAATAGTTTAGACTATAAAAATAAGTTTATATTATATAATTAGGCCTTATTAATAAGTTAACTATAATTATAGAAAAGAATAATAAGATATTATTAGTGATTTTATACTAGGATTAGAATAAACCTAGTATATTATTATTAAGTTATTATGACTAAGAGTACTATTATAAAGTTTTAAGTAAAGAAGTCTATAACCTATTAAGTTAAAAAGCCTAGATACTACTACTATAAGTTAAATAATTACTATCTAAATAACTTTATAATATACTAGAAATAATAATAGAGAATAATATTAAAGAGATAACTATATTTTATAACTAATCTTATTAAAAACCTTAAGAGAGGGATTAAGTAAGTTATAGTTATTAATATTAGAAATAGTTATATAGAATCTAATACTATAGCTATTATAAAGAATTAAATACTAATTATATTATAGCTACTATATTTATTCTAGATAGAGATATCTTAATTACTACTATTATTAGTATAGTTAAATAATTCCTAAACTAGGCTAGTAATTAATTTCTTAATAGATTTTTTCTAAAAATATTTAAATTTATATATTAAAAGATTCTTTATTTATAATTAGTAAGAAAAGATAAATTAATAATATTAATAATAAGGCTCTTTAATTTTAATATAATATAGTATAACTAGCTAAGTTTTCTAATTAATAATAAATTACTTAAATCTAGTATATTTAAGGTTATTTAAACTACTTTATTAAGTTATATAACTAATATTTAAGTATTAATTTCTAGAATAAAGCGTCTTTTATATACTAATTATTAATAAATTATCTTAGAACTCTGCTTTATTCTTTATTATTAGTATTAATTATAATATAGATATCTCCTCCTCTAGAGCTATAATTTATAGTAATAATAATAGAGCTTAATAAGCTCTAACTTTAAGGTTATTATAGCTATTTATTATCTTTCTATCTAAGAAAAAAGATATATTTTTCTTAAGTAAGTTAGTAAGTAGCTTTCCTAAGTAGGACTTAATTTTTTATTTATTGTAGTATAAAGTTTTATTTAGTAATAATACTATAAGGATAGGCTTTATAGTAGCTAGATATAAGATTATATAGTTTATTATTTCTTAAGATAATATAGATATATATAATATTTAATAGTTTAATTAGTATTATAAATATAGTTAAGTTCTTAGTTATAGAGTTTAGGGGGATTTAGTTATAATCTAGAAGTAATAATAGCTAATATATAGTAAAGTTCTTTAAAAGATTATTTATAGAAAGTATAGTATTATATTTTATACTATAGCTATATTTAGCTTTACTACTAAGTTAATAAGTTTTATTTTATAATTTTCTTTTTTATATAAAAGAAATAGGTTATAGTAAGCTATATAATTTAAGTTAAGGATTTCCTTCTCTAGCTAATTCTTTAGAATTATAATAATATCTTATTTAAGTCTTCTTAATATTAGAATTTCCTCTACTTACTATATTTTATATAGGATTATTTAAATTATTTATAGAGAAATAATAAAAGAATAAATAGAGCTATAATAAGTAAATTTCTACTAAAGCCTTTTCTCTTATAATAAGAATAGCTATATAAAGTTCTTTTCTCTAAGTTATAAATAATTAATAGTTTTAAAAACTAACTTTAGTTAAGCTCTAATAGGCTTTATTTCTAGCTTAATAATATAATTAGGCTTATAAATAGAATATTAGAAATTAGTATTATATTACTTTCTATACTTATTTATACTATTAGCTTTTATTCTAAGTTACTATTTAGAATTATACTATTTAATATAGTATTATTAATTAGCTAGACCTTCTTATTTAAATAGTAATCTAGAATAAAAGCTAAAGGTATAAATAATATAGATATTACTAACTATAATAACTTTAATTTAGTTTTAGTATCTTAACTTATACTTTCTCTTAGACACTTTCTTTCTTATTTATTGCTTTTTAGATTTATTAATATAGTATTAATAGTTATTACTATAATAATTATAACTTTAGTATATTTAGTTTTATAAATAATACTATTAAGCTTATAAGTAACCTTTCTCTAGGTTATAATATTTAGGATATTATTATAAATTAATTTAAACTCTTTAAAAATAGTAATTACTTCTTTATTTAGGTTTAATTATTACTTTATTTTCTTTAGTAGATTATAAAAGTTCTTAAATACTTACTAAATTAACTTAATATTTTAGTATATTTTTATATTTATAGAAATAATTATCTATATTATTTAATAGGTTAGATTCTAATTTCTACTAGAATTTATAAACTATTACTAAAATAACTATAATCTAGATAAGTAAATAGTTATATAACCTTTAATATTATATAGTCTCCCTCTATTAACTATTTATATCTTTTTTTATACTAACTACTTTCTAGATATCTCTCTTCTTAATATATATATCTTAAACTAATATTATATTTTATTTAATCTCTGTTTTTACTATATTAGTATTTTAGAAAACTAGTACTAATTAGTAGTTAACTTTACTATTATACTATTTATAATTATAATAAATAATCTTATTATTAGATTATTTATAACTATAGATTAGTAAGGTTATATAAATAACTAAAAAGATATTTTCCTTATCTTAATAATCCTACTCTTTAGATTTTAAATATTAGCTAATAGAAACTTTAGATTTAATAGCTAAGTATATAGCCTCTGCTTCTATTATCTAAACCTCTATTTAATAATTATTTACTACTTAAATAGTTTTAAGCCTCCTCTTATTTGAATTATTATATTAATAGAGAGACTAGCTTTAATTACTAAGTATTTAGTCTTTATAGTTAATCTATAATCTCTAAAGTTATTATTAATATTATAGATTAAGTCTTAGATTCCTTACTATTATTAATAACTATAGATTACTTTATAGTAACTTTACTTTTATTACTATATTTAATAACTATAATTCTTTATTATATAGTAAAATTATATATCTTTTTCCTTATATTTATTTCCTTTTAATACTTTCTATTTTGTATAACTTTACTAAATCTCTATATCTCTTACTCTATAATAATCTATATTACTAATACTTTTACTACTTTTTAGAGCTTCTAATAGCTTCTAAGACTCTCTCCCCTCTCTATTTAATCTTAAATTACTAATCTTACTAATATTAACCTTTTATACACCCTTTTAGTAAATTTAGTATATTTTAGTATATTTTAATATATTTAATACTTATTTATACTACTTAGTAACTATATTACTCTCTCTCTCTTTCTTTCTTCTCTTTTATTACTAAAACTCTTTATCTTAATTTCTTATTTATAATAATAATAATACTAATTATTTATTAATTAGTAATAAGCTCTAACTTTTCACTATAAAAGAGTAATAATAAGCTTTTAATAATTTACTAATATATCTTATTATAATTTCTTTACTAAAGTTATAAATTATAGTAAGATTATATTAATTATATAACTTTATAGCTTTATTCTATCTATTTTAAAATATTTAGAATATTATAGCCTTATTTTTAGTAATAACTACTTAATTTAGTTTATTTATAACTATTTAAGCTAAACTCTCTAATTTTAAGCTACTAACTCTATTTATTACCTACTTTTACTTTCTTTCTCTCTACTTTTCCTTTTTTACTTTAAATAACTCTTTACTCTTACTATAACTTTTTCTTCTTTATACTTTAATAATCTTTCCTCTATATTTACTATTTCTAAGATATTTTAGTCTCTCTATCTAAACTTTATATTAATTATATCTAAGTTATAGTAAGTAGTAAAAAGGCTTATAATTAGTAATTACTCTATTAGTAATAAAGATTTAGTAAATCTATTTTAATTAGCTTTATAGTTAGTAATATCTATTTTTCTAAAATAAGAATATATATACTAGGCTTTTATTAAAAACTACTTAAATTAGTTAATAATATTATTTTAACTCTAAATTTCCCTTCTTTTTCTTTTATCTTTCTTATTTTAACTAAATAACCTAAAAGTATTTTTATAAAAATTAGAAAAAAGTATAAATAAGAAGTAGAAATAATACTCTTATTAAAGTATCTTTTCTAAGAATTAATAAGATTAAGAGATATAATAATAAATCTTTTCTATATTTAATAGCTTCTTCTCTCTTTAATAAACCTCTCTTAAGTTTATTTCCTCTTTAAAAAGCTTTTTTTAGAAAGTAAGTATTATTATTTTCTTTTTAGAAAGTATTTTTAAAAAGAAAGCCTAACTTAGAAACCTTTATTTATAATAAGAAAATACTAGATTTATAAAGAAATATAAATGAATATAAGTTATTTAATAAATAGATTAATATCTAAAGCTATAGCTTAGAAAAGATATTTATATTTAAAATATAATTATAAGTTTAATACTTAAACTCTTTTATTTATTAAAGAGTATAAATTATTATAAGCTATTTAATATATAGATTAATATATAAAGCTATAGCTTAGAGATTATATCTATATATAAAATATTAATATAAGTTTAATATTTAAATTCTTTTATAGATAATTAGTATTCCTCTTTTTTACTATATCTAAAGATATCTTCTCTCTTCCTTTTTACTTAAGCTTAGTATTACTCTATTATCTCTATTTTTTATAGATCTAAGACTATTATTAACCTTAATATATATAGTGAAATTAGATATTTTAATACTAAAGAGACTTATATAGTAAAGATTATAAACTATATTACCTACTATATTATAAAATATACTTAGTAGGATATTTATAGTTTATAACTATAGACTTATCTTAAGAAAGATTTCTAGAATATTATTAAAGCCTTTTACTATATAAACTTATTTACTATTAAAGCTTTTTATAAAGCTCTTACTATTAATAAAGTATTTATTACTATTAACTCTAACTAGATAAAGAATAACCTTATAAATATTATTAAATAATTATCTTATTATTTCTAGATTAGTAATAACTTTACTAAAGCTAAAGTATAATATTCTTTATTTATTAAAAAGTATATCTAAAACTCTAAATTCTTTACTAAAATTACTAAAGATATTAATAACTCTATTTTAACTTTTATTATCTCTATATAGCTATATAAAGCTTTAATAATATCTATATTTCTTACTTAAGCTTTATTAATAACTCTAAACTTACTAAACCTCTCTATAGATTTACTTTAGTTTTAAACTCTAACCTTTTTTAGAATATTTAAAATACTTTATAAACCTATTCTAAGTAAAATTAAAACCCTCCTCTATATATTTAAATACTACTACTTAAGAAAATATCTTTTTTATACTAACTTATTAATTTTATAAAGTTTTATAATAATAAGAACCTTAAATATAGTAATAATAAAATAAATATTTTAAAGTTTAAATTACTTATTTTTAAAGATTATTATATTAAAGTTAGTATTTTTTTATAATAATATACTAAGGCTTTCTTTTTAATATTTAAAAGTAATACTTAGTAATACTATTTCTACTATATTATAAACTAGATTTCCTAATCTCTATATACTAAGATTATTAAATAATTAAAGAATTACTTTAAAACTAAAAGGTTTTATATTACTAATAAGAAAGTATAAAATAATACTATATTATCTAATCTTATATATAAAAATTCTAATAAATCTATTACTAAAAACCTTAGAATTTTATTTAATACTCTTTTTACTATTACATCTATATTTAGTAAGAAGTATAATATTAATAATATCTTTCTATAATATAAAATCTATAATACTTATTAAGAAGTTTATAAATATAGACTAACTCTCTATAAACACTTTATAAACCTTTAGGATCTATATAACACTCTTTATTTATCTATTAATATTACTTCCTGCTTTAACTAAAGCCTTACTATCTAATTTATAGCTTCTAAAAACCTTAATAAGTTTAAGATAATATATATAAATTAATATATCTAAAATAGTAACTAATAGTATAATCTCTACTAAAACTAGCTAAATTAATAAAAACCTTCTCTATATTATTAGTTAATATATAATAACTACTATAATAGTTTTAGATATTACTAGATTTACTATAAGCTTAATTATTATTTATAAAAGCACTTAGCTAATAAATATATAAGTTTAAGTTTATAGAAAGTAGTTATAATTTATTAATAGTTTAGAATAAAGTTTAAAATAGTAATTTATCTTAGTAATTATCTTTTACTTTATAAAGTCTTTCTCTTTTATAAAAATAAAAGTACTATTATTAAACCTAGAATATTATAAACACTAAATTACTAAATCTTTTATAATACTTAGTATAGTAGCTAGTAAGTATTCTTTTAAAAAGTAGTATACTCTTTATTAAATATTTCTTATATTATAACTTTATCTAGCTTAACCTTATAGTCTTTAGTATTCTTACTTATTATTACTAAATAGATATAGTTTTATTATATTTAAATAATACTAGTTAGTAATAACCTTAATATCCTTATTTAATCTATTCTTAAGAAGCTTCTATAATAATAACTATACTATTAGTAATATAGTATTTCCTAGTTTTTATATAGAAAGCTAGCATTTTACTATTATAGAAGTATTAAGTAAGAAGTGCTACCTTAGATATTAGTTAATATTATTAATAAATAAGAAAGTAAGCTAGTTATAGAAAGATATAAATCCTTAACTTAGAAGATATATAGCCTGCTTAAGAAACCTAGTTTATATAATAAGGATATTTACTATAAGCTTCTTTTTTTTTAAGTATTTATAAGATTAACCTTTAGCTATAGTAGGTTACTATTTAAGCTTTAACTATACCTAGATAGTATATAAAATTATTAATATCTTTTAAAATAATTAAGAGATTACTAATAGTATTATTAAATAGAAAGGAGAGTTTTAGTAGGTAATTAGAACTATATTATCTTTAGTTAGTATATTTATTAATAATATTTAAGAATTAGAAAGATACTTTTTTTTAAGTTTATAGTTATAACGCAGCCCCCCTGCAAAAAAGACTATAATAAATTCACCTAGTTTATAGGCATAATTCAGGAAACACTATAGAGGCACTTTAACCTATGCTCTCTACTAGTTAAGGATAATAATATAGGAACCCTATATATTTCTACTAGCAAGCAAACCCTTATATAAAGTTAGATATATACTCTAGCTAAATAGACTAGTAGAATAGTAATAGTATAGGTAACACTATACTGCATATAATAGAGCTAATTATATTGGGGCTGAGTAGGCCACTAAGGCTCTTATGGGCTGTAATAGTTAGCTTTTTTATAATAAGTATTAACTTTTTCCTAAGCTTATAGAATCTATAATTATTAACTTACTAAAAAGAAATATCTTAATATCTAAGTCTAAGATATTTATATTAATTTTAGTTAAATAAACTCTAAGTAAATAAACTTCTTTACTAACTTATACTATAGAGCCTCTTTTTATCTAATATAAAGAAAGTAGCTATAAAAAAACTAATAATAGCACTACTAACTTAACTACTACTAAAGTAAATAAGAGGTATTAATAACTATCTCTATCTAGAGATATATAAATTCTTTAACTATAATTTAGAAAAGAAAGCTCTTAGATAAAATATTAGTATTTATATATTAGAAGCTAACTAGATACTACTTAGATACTAAAAATAAATATATATTACTTTTATTATATTACTATATATTATAATCTAAAAATTAGATAACTAAGTATACTAAAACAGGCTAAGAACTCTAAGATAAAAATAATAAAACTATATACTCCTATATACTTATATAGAAATATTATAATATTATAGCTTTATATCTAGAAACTCTAGAATAAAAAAAAAATCTTTCTATATATAGTAACCTTATTATAGATATAATCTATTAAGTAAAAGTAATAAAAGCTTCTAAATAATAAGATAGACTATTATAATACTAACTAATAATAATCCTCTATTCTCCTCTCTATCTTTAATAAGATAAAAGTCCTACTATAATATACTAACTAATATATCTATTTGGTACTCTCTAAACTAGGCTATCTATACTACTCTATCTTAATACTATTTATACTTAGTATAGAACTTAGAAATACCTAAACTTACTAAGTACTTATTCTTTTCTTTTATAGATAGTTATATACTATATCTTTAGTATAGAATATTAAAGATAACTTAAATAATAATTTACTATATAATAGAGATAAGCTTAAATATATAAAGAGCTATAAATAAAGTTATATTTCCTGCTTTTATAACTACTCTAGTCTTATTATAGTTACTAATAATCTTATTATTATTCTAGCTTATTTAGTAATTAAAGCCCTATATAATACTTAAGTATTCTTTATAGACTTATTTATTATAATAATAAGTAATAAAGATTATATCTATTTTATTATATATATTATTATTTAGAAGTTAAAGCTAAATACTCAGAAATAGCTAAGTAATCTATAGTTCCTTAGCTATAGTAATCTTATGTTTTAATAGAGATATAACTAACTAGAGATAGATTTTAATAGTAATAAGGAATATAAACTCTTTAACTAAATAGAACTTAAAAAGATTATTAAAAAGATTAGAAAGAAGATTATATTTAGTTTTATAGAGGATATTAATAGCATTTCTGCTTTATATCTATTCTTTATTATATTAAGAAGTATTATTTAGTATTATAGTAGTTAGTAAAAATAATAGCTTACCCTACTATATAGTTTAATTAAGACTAATCTCTAAGATAAATAGTAAATAGTAGATATAATAATAATATAGAGTAGAATAAG
Source organism: Colletotrichum neosansevieriae (assembly GCA_036785495.1). NCBI lineage: Eukaryota > Fungi > Ascomycota > Sordariomycetes > Glomerellales > Glomerellaceae > Colletotrichum > Colletotrichum neosansevieriae. The sequence continues at coordinate 56,067 of JAVHLV010000274.1, read as the reverse complement.
ATTATAGAGTAATAAATAAAGCTTCTATAGTATAATAATTAGCCTTAAGTAAATATATTAATAAATAATATATAAAAGATTATTAATATATTTTAATCCTACTTTAAGAGATATAACTTAACTATATTCTTAGCTAAACTAGCTTTAGTTAAGCTATTATTAAAGAAAAGCTTTATACTATACTTACTATGCTTATATATAATCTTAATATAGAGATTATAAAGAAGATATAGATAGCTTTTAATAAAAACTAAGATATTAATTTTAAAACTCTCTTTAGTAATTTAGATTTCTATAATATTACCTTAACTATATAGTTCTAATACAGCTTACTAGAATAAATATATAATTAGGTAAAATATAATATAAATAAATAAAGAATCTCTTCTTAAAGGCAATAAATACTCTAGAAGCTTTTCTTATATCTATTATATTTAATATATTAGATATATTTAATTTATTAGATATATTAAGCAGCTTAAATATATTAAGTATATTTAAGTCTATCTATATACTTAAGAAGTTAAATCTCTTTAATATATTAATTATCTATATAATAAAAAAATTATATTATCTATAATATAGTATATAAACTAATATTAATACCTAGATTGCTTATTAATATATAATATACTAACTATAATACTTTATTACTAGTCCTCTACTTAAACCCTTTTATCTCTATATTCTATCTAATTAAACCTATAGTTATTTCATACTAAGAGTAAATATTATAAAGGTATTTACTTTTATAACTATACTTAGGTTAGATTAGGAGAAGAAGCAGGCTTATTAAGCTAGAGTATATTAATATACTCCTCCTTAATATTATTATTATTATTATTCTTAGCTATAGAGAGCTAGCTAATATCTATCTAATAAGTAGTTATAAGTGCTTTATCCTCTTAAAAGTAGTTAATATATACTTAGTAGGTAGTATTATTAATTTTCAGAAAGCTTTTAGTATTACTCTGCTCCTTAATAATAATAATAAATACTATAAGGGTGATAATATAGTTATAGATAGCTTAGAAACTATTAATATTCTTATATTAATAATCTAATACTTACTTATCTTTACTAGATTTAATATTAATAAGAGTATTAATAATAGTAAGGTTATTATTATTAATTATAGTCTATAAGATATAACTATTATCCTTAGTATATATACTAGAGAAGTTATAATAAAGTATATTCTTAATAATAAAGAATATAGAGATAGTGCTAAACTCTAAGTTACCCTTAATATATTTAATAATAAATATGTTAAGGATATTAATATATATAAATAGACTAATAGTAGTATATCTAGCCTAAATTAAGATATAGATCTTATAGTAGTTATAGCCTTAGGTAATTACTAGCTTAGTAATATTAATAACTATAATATATACTAAAGAAGTAGTAATAAAGCTCTATATAGTTATAAAGCTAGTATAGAAGTAGGTAGGCTAGTAGTATTTAGTAGTCTAGGCTATAGTAGCTTAGTTAGTAATAATAACCCTCTTTAGAAGGTTAGTATAAGAACTATTAATAATAATTAGAGTAGCTAAGAAGCTAGAAGCTATAGATAAGCTAGGTATAGTATACATAGTAGGTATATTAAAGATACTAAATATATTAGCTATAGTAGCTATAGTATAGATATTACTCTATTTAAGACTTACTATAGATATATTATACTTATTAGAAGTCTTTAGTATAAAATACTAATTAGAGTTTAGGAAGCTTAGACTTTTATAAACTAGGAAGTAAGATATAGTTATAGCAATAACCTTAAACTTATCTATAGTATAAGTAATATATATACTAATAATATTAAGTACCTTAATAGTATTCTTATTATTAATATTATATACCTTAATTAAGGTATTATAGCTAACTTATATATCTTAAAGTAACTTAGAAATTATCTCTACTTAATTAGTATAGATATATATTACTTTAATAATTATAGTATTCTACTTAGACTAGATAGAGATATTAACTATATTAAATATAGCTAAGGCTATAGCCTTATTCTTAGAAATAGAGATAGCCTTCATATTAGATCTATTATTTATAGCTATAATATTAATAATAATATGTTAATTAGGCTTAAGAGGTTATTTAGGCTTAATATATTTAATACTATCTTTACTCTCTTTACTTTTATCACTACTTTCCTTAATAAGTAACTTAGAGTTAGTCTTAAGGTTAGCTAGGATACTTAGACTATTAGTATTAGTAATATAAGCAGGATTATAGTATTATAAGTTTTATAAGTCTTAGTTAATATTTAGCTAATTATTAATACTTATTAAATTAGAGAAATTATAATAAAATATACTAGTATTAGTTAGCTATAGATAAGGAATAAGATAAGTATTAGTTTCTAAGTAAAGAATATATAGTATTTCTAAGATATTCTTATAGTTACTATACTTCTTATACTTAATATCTAAGATATATTTATAAACTTAGAGATTAGTGATATAGTAACTAGGCTTATTAATGGAAATAGATCTACTTAAAAGGTAGTATTAAATACTATTAAGGGTAATAGAGTTAACCTTAGATATATTATATTTAGTATACTAACTAATAGTATTAAAGTAGTAACTTAGTATATACTATAGTAATAGTTCTAAAGATATAGAATATATACTCTAGATAAGAAATATCTTAGATATAATAGATATAATAAGAGAGTAATAGAGATAGATATAATAAAGAGATAATAAAATAGATAGTAATAAATATATTAATATAAAGAAGGCCTTTATATTAATAAAGATAGTAATAAGTAATATAGAGGGTAAAGAGTATATATATATAAAAATTCTTCTTAATACTAGGTTAAGAGAGAGGATAGTAATAACTATATAGGTTACTAAGTAATATATTATTATTTTATATATATAAAAAGGCTGCTAATCTTTCTTATTAATTAAAGGAAATAAGTAGGGGATAGTTAGTAAGTAAGGGCAGCTACTATAGCTATAAAGGTTTTTAAGGTAGTTACTACTATAGATATATTTATTAAAATAGGTACTATAAAGGAGATAATTATAAATAAAATACTATTTAATACTAAGGTTCTAGCTATATAATATTCCTAGGCTAAATAACTTATTTAAGATATTAAGATTATTAAAGCTATTATTTATATTAGTCTCCTTATTACTCTTTATTTTATATTATAGTCTTTTATAGTTTTTCTTTTAGATATCTTATTTATTTCTTTCTTTTACTAAGCTTAAGTACTTATTCTTTACTTATCTAAGCTAGTCTTTATATTTATACTTATTATTATAGTCTTTCTATTTCTTGCTCCTTACTCTTAAAAGCTTTTATTAGTCTATTTATATTTATAATATCTTTATCTATCTAGATTATATAGGTTAGTAGATATTTCTACTATTTAATAAGGTATTAAATATTTTCTTATATTAATATTCTCTTTTTTAGAATACTTTTAATCTTTCAATATTTATATACTTCTAGCTAGTAAGTCTTATTATCTGCTTTAATATTAACTAGTTCTTAGTAGTTATCTTATTAATTAAATAAATTAGTTTTAGAAGCTGGTATTAGTATTAGTTAGATAACTAATATTACTAGATAGATATTTATATTTAATAAGATATCTAGTTAGTAAGCTAGTTTACTAATTATTATAATATAGTTTATAGCACTCTTAGCCTTATAAAGCTATAGTAGCTATATACTATAGTATATAATTATATAATTATATAATTATATATTATAGACTATTTTACTATGCTTTCTATATATACTAATCTATAGCTAAGATAGTTACTCTTTATAACTTACTCTTACTCCTATTTATAGCTTATAATAGTTATAAACCTAGCTTTATAGCTTATAAATACCCCTCTAACCTCTCTAAGCCTAGAAAAGAGCAAGTAGCTTTCTCCTATTATTTTTTACTTATTTAAAATAACCTTATAATACTCAAAAACCTTTTTAAAGTAATCTTATAATAATAGTTATATACTCTTTAATAATTCTTTTTAGAAATAAGGTTCTAGAGCTTTACTAACTAGCCTTATTAATATCTTAATCTATACTTATCTATATAGAGTGAGGGTATTTAAAAATATCTTAATTCTAATAGCTTTAATATTAAGAAGCCTTTTAATATACTTAAGAGCACTCTAATTATTTAGGAGTTTATAAATAAGTATAATAACTATTTCTAAGCTAAGTATAAAGCTAATTTTAGTAAGTATAAAATAGCTTTTTAGAAATAGAAAAGTAAAGAAAATCTCTCTTAGATATTCTATAAAACTACTAAGAATAATAACTCTATTAATATTATTAAGAATAAGGAGTTTGATACTTCTTAATAAGCTAGTAAAGTAGATTTTACTATTTTTAAGATTATAAAGCTAAACTTACTAACTTCTATTAAGTATAGGAATATCTAAAATAAGTAGATTAATATATTTAAGTATCTCTCTATTGATAATATAAACCTCTTATTATAGATTGCTTTATATTATAACTATTAGATATTTATTTATTAAATTATTAATATAGTTTATCTTAAGATAATAGAGATAAAGCTTAATTATAAAAATTATAAGTTCTAGATTAACCTTTAAAATATATTTTACTTTCTTAAATAGTAACTTACCTATTTTAATAATAGTATATAGAAATAAGTATACTAAGTATATTATATAACCTACTAAGTAGTATAAAGAGTAGTACTATTTCTATAATTTAGTAATAGGCTAGAATATTACTAATACTAAGAAAAGCTATAGTAGATATACTTTCTTTAAGATAGTATACTATAAGATAGCTTTTATATAGGCTTAAAACTAGCTAGATTTAGTTACTTAAATAGAAGAGATTAAAATACCTTATTTCTTATTTAAAGAACTTAAAATTATTCTTATTACTAAGATCTATAATAAGCTAGCTTCTGCTAAGGGTTTTAGTAGATTACTTAGAGTATATATTACTTTTATAAACTGCTCTAACTTAGAGAATCTACTTTAAGCTTTATAAACTGCTTTAAATACTTTCTTTCTAGTAGTAATACTTACTAAGATCTCTAGCTATCTTTATAAATAATACTATAGATAGACTTTATAGAACTATAGCTATATTTAATAGATATTTATAAGCTTACTTAAAGATAGCTTTAAGGATTATAAAATACTAAAAAATAAAGTATAGTATATATAGAAGATAGTAATATCTCTATAGTAAGGCTATATCTATAATAATCTTATATATATAGAGTAGATTATAAAGAGGTTTTAAAAGAGTAATTAGTATCTATCTAACTATAGCTATAATAAATACTATAGTAATAGCTAGAATAAGTATAGTAATAGGAGTAATATTAGTAACTAAGAGTAACCTTTTAATAATACTTTCTATTATATTATTAACTAAAGCCTTCTTAAAGATAAATACTAAGTAACCTAAGTTTATTCTATAATATATATATTCTTTAAAGAACTATATACCCTCTTTAATAGTATTATTCTAGATAATTATAAAGCTCTCTATATTATTTATAATAAGAGAAAGCTAGTTTTTAATACCTTTATATACTTATATAATAATAAGGTAATTAAAGTTAGTAGTATAAATATACTAATTATTAAAAAGAGCACTTAGGTTATTTAGAGTATATTTAAAGATACCTTAATAAGTGAAAAAAGCACTCTAACCTTAAAGAATATTACTATTATTTAAAAATATATATATTAATATTATCTTAGAAATACTTCTCTTTAAGATAGGTATTTAGTATAATAGCTATAACTACTCTCGATAGTTTAGTAAGTTAGATAAGTCTATTTATATAAAATAGCTACTATATAAAAGTAACCTAGTAAAATAGACTAAGAACCTTAAGATAAAAATAATAAAACTATACACTCCTATATATATATATAGGAATATTATAGTAGTATAGCTTTATATCTAGAGGTTCTAGAATAAAGAAAAGAATCTCTCTAAGTATAATAACCTTATTATAGATATAATTTATTAAGTAAAAGTAATAAAAGCTTCTAAATAATAAAATAAACTATAGTAATACTAACTAATAATCCTCTATTCTCCTCTTTACTTTTAATAAGGCAAAAGTCCTGCTATAATATACTAACTAATATACCTATCTAAGCACTCTCTAAACTAGGCTATCTATACTACTCTATTTTAATTATTCTTTATAATGTTATTTTAATACCTTATAAGAAAGACTATATACTAAAGAAAAAATTATATAAATAAAAACTACTATTTATAAAAGAAAAGGTATTCCTTTTATTACTTAATTACTCCTCCTAGGTTATTATAAACCTAATTACTTTTTTTTATAGTTATACTATTTTAGCTTTCTCTATCTAAGCCTATCCTCTATAAGCTTATAAGCCTTATTCTAATTTAAACCTTACTTATATTATTCTTAACTATACTAGCTAGATAGCTATAAAAAGTAATAACTATAGTTATTCTTAGAAATATTATCTTTAATCTATTACTAGTAGTTAACTTACTCTATAATATAGTTCTTATAGCTATTATAAATAAGCTTAAGAATATTAGATAAAGCTAGATATAGGAGATATTTCCTAGTAATAATAGTTTAGTATAATACTAGAATAGAGAAGTATAAAGAGGTTATATCTTATTTAGTATTAGATAGTCTAGCTAGTAAAATAAAAGAGTTAGATAGAGTTAAATCTAGGTTTATAAAGCTAAAGTTATTATTATTAGGAGATAGTAGAATATTATAGAGACTAAAAGCTAGTAAATCTAGGTTTATAATAATATAAAAGCTAGCTCTGCTAGAATAATAAGAGATAGGTTTCCTATTATTAGACTTACTAATCTAGCCTTTTATATAATATAAGATAAAAGTTTTTATAGAAAGCCTTAGTACTTTAAAAGAAGATAGAAAGGAGAGTATTTTAGATTCTAGAAGCTATATCTTACTAGTATTACTATATAACTCTGCTATAAGGAGGTTTATCTAAAGTATCTATAAAGGTCTTTTACTATAAAATATAGAGTATTTTATAAACTTAGTAGTAATTTTTAAAATATACTAGGTAATAATTTAGATTAATTCCTTTTTACTACCTCTTTTCTAGCTACTACTAATACTATATTATTAATAATATCTTTAAAAAAATAAACTCTAACCTAATCTACTACTCTAAAGCTATATATTTATAAATCCTACTATTAGAGCTAGGATCTAACTATAATATTCTTTTAAAAATAAGTATAAATATTAATAAGAGTTCTAAGAAGCTTATAATATTAGAAGAGGTTTTCTATAGCTTTTATAAATAGTTTATTAAAATCTCTGCTCTAAATTAAGTTAGTATAGTAAGTAGTTTCTCTTTTCTAGTTTACTACTATTATTACCTAGTAATTATTACTATATTAAATATAAAAAATAATAATATCTAACTAGGTAAGAAGATTATAATAGATATCTATAATTAACTATATTAAGACCTAGTACTTACTAATAGAGAGCACTATTCTTATTTACTAAGTAACTTATTTTTCTAAAGTCTATATATATTTATCTAACCTATATATATTAAACTTAGTAAGGTAATATATCTCTTCTACTTTAAGATAGGTTTCTATTACTAGTTTTTCTTAAATATTATAGAAATAAGTAAGGTAATATTAAGTAACTAATAGAAGCTACTTAGCCTATTCTCTAGTTATATTAAATTTATAATAGAATTAGATTTCTAAAGATAGTATAGTATCTTAATTTAACTTAATATATTAGTTAGATACTCTCTTTTTCTCTATTTTATTCTTTAGTAGTTCTAGATTACTAGCTAGATCTATAACTAGAAGTTCTAGGCTACTATAAGAGTTATTAATATAGACTAGCTATTTAGAGTTATTAGTATAGTAAAAACTAAAACCTAGATAAAGAGAAGGCTTATTATTATAAAGGTTAAAGGCTCTCTCTCCTATCTATCTATTTTCTTAATATATAGTAGTAATAATTCTATTTTAGTAAATATAGTTTTATATAATATTAACTATAGAGTAAGTATTAATAATATCTCTTATTCTAGTATTATAGTTCTTAGATAGACTTAGATTTAGATTTATAAGAAGCTTAATAGGTATATTAATAGATATAAAAGCTTCTATAACTTAAATATTAAATATAGATATTTTAGAGTTAAGGTTAAGTATTTTAAGATATTTAAAATAGAGCTATATTAGAGTTAATCTATCTATAGATATAGAGTTAAAGACTATAGAGTTCTAAGTATAAATTATCTTTTAAATCTTCTTATTATATAGTAGAGAGATAATCTTTTTAATATACTTAGCTCTATTAATAGTTTTTAATAAGGTTAGAAAAACTATATTATTTATCTTTAGATTTCTATTATAGAACTTAGAAATAATTTAATTTATCTATATATTAAAGATCTTTTTAAAGGAAAAACTAGTCTAGTACTTAGCTAACTCTAGTTAGATATAGTAGTACAGCTACTTAAGATAAAGTATATTTAATATCTATAGCTACTCTTTTTAAAATTAGAATATATAAATATCTTTAACTAAGTACTTAAAAATAGATATTATACTATTAAGAAGCTTATAGATAGCTATTATAGATCTAATTAATATTTTAAAATATAATTCTACTTTTTTATTATACTAGAAGTTATTATAGAAGTAGAAAAAGCTTAAAAGTTAGTTAATAAGTAAAATAGAGTAAAAGACTACCTCTTTACTAGTATTTTCCTTAGCTAGTAATTAGAAAATAAGTATAGTAAGCTAGCTTCTTTATATAATAGCTCTATTATCTTTAGTTCTAATATTAGTAGAGGTATAGTATTATTTAATAAGGCTAATCCTATTAAAGAGGTTATAGATAAGAAGTTAGAAACTAGTTTCTATATTAAAAGCTAAAGAGAAAGTCTTAGTTTAAATAGTTTTTTATAAATATAAATTAAATAAGTTAACTATAATAGATAGCTTTTCTTTATTTTCTTTAGCTTAGCCTAGTTATTAAAACCTAGAAAGCTAAGGCTATTAGAAATAAATATAGAGTTAAACTATAAAAATACTAAAATAAAGCTACTAGAGGTTTTTATATTTAAAGTTCTTATTTAGTTTAAAAGGGAATTAAAAGTAAAAAAAAAGTATTTACCTAGCTAAGTACTACTTATTAATTCTTATAGCTAGAATATTTAAAGTCCTCTTAAAAAGAGTAGAGTTAGTAGATATAACTATAGTTTCTAAAAGCTTACTATTTTATTTATCTTACTTTTAAGAAAACTTCTCTAAAATAGTAATAAGAAACACCTTTTTAACTTAGATATTAGTAATCTTAGTAAAGAAACTCTTAAATAAAGATATTATTAAAAATAGAGTAAATAAAAGTAATTATAGACTTAATTAAGGCTTTTAGTAAAAAGATAAGGTTATATAAGTAGTATAGAAGAGTAAAGATCTATAATATTATAAAAAGAGAATTATATATAGATAAGTATAGGTTAGAGTAGAAATTTATAGTTAAATATTTATAAAGAGAGCTTAGATTATAAATTAAGCTAAGCTATAATATTAAATTAATTATTAATAAGTTAAATCTATTTATATTAAGAGAGATAAAGTATTTATTTATATATAGGTTAAAGAGAATAGGTTATTAGTTACTAATTATTAACTAACTAGAATAAAAAGATAGAATAAGAATAAGTAATAAGAGGAAATAATTATAAAGGTTAACTTCTTTTCTTATCTAATTAATCTTAACTATAAGAAAGGCTTAACCTTTTAAATAAATAATTTAGTAAGAGATAAAATAACTAGATTATATAATTAGATCTTTTCTAGCTTTTTCTAGCTTTTTCTTCTTTTTCTATAATATAATAGAAATAGTAATCCCTCTTTTATATCTATAAAGTATAACTTTAAGCCTTTTTTAATACTTATTAGTTATAGCTTCTATTAGAAATTTTAATAATCCTTATATACTAACTTAGCTAAAAGAGTATATCTTCTAGCTTCTTATAAATAAACTAGTTCTTAATAAGAGAGACTATAACTCCCTTTTATATATTAAGCTCTTTATTAACTCTTTTATAGTAAGTAAACTTACCTTTTTAGCTCTTATTTTATATATTTACTAACCTTCTTATATAAGTTATAATATTTCTTATATAATATTCACTTAAGCTTCTAGAGCTTTTCTAGCTATATTATAAAGTAAACTTCTATATAAAAGTTCTATTTTTAGATAACTATAAGATTATTATTTATTAGTTCTAAATAGTTAATACTTTTATTAATAGTATAGTATAAATATAGAAGATCTAGGTAGATATTATTATAGATCTAGTCTTAGAGTATATATTATTACTTCTTATATACTTTATAACACTTATTTCTAAATATATAATCTACTTAATAAGCCTAGTATAGCTTATAGTTTACCTTTAATAGATCTATAATTATATTAATATATATAGTAGTTATATTATTACTTAGTAGAATAACTACTATACTATTTACTATACTACCTATAAAGTAGTTAGAGATATCTAGAATAGTTAGCTTTATAACCTTATCTCTAAAGCAGCCTTAAAATATACTATCTATATTTAGAATAGTAATATATAGGTTAATACTATTCTATAGCTTAAAGCTAGAAACCTTTATATATAAGAGGTTAATCTAGAGAATCTAGTTACTATATCTATATAGCTAAAAAGTAGTAATAATAGTTATTATCTTATAATTAAGGTTTTAGAATAGTCTTTATAGCAATATAGTATATATTAGACTATTAATTATTAAATTAGGCATAATTATATATATATTTATAATACTATAGTATATATATAATTCTATATAATTTTTCCTTATTTAGGCATATCCTAACCCCTTTTTCCTGTGCACACTCTAGTTATAGTTAGTATGCCTGGGCTGCTTTGGGCCCGCGCACAGAGCCAGACTAATATCGCGCCCAACTTGCACTGCGCGTTCCAGACCCTATAATCTGACACTAACTGCAACCAGGGTGCGCGCAGGAAAAAGGGGTTAGAACGTGCCTAAAATAAGGAAAAATATATAGAATTATATATATACTATAGTATTATAAATATATATATAATTACACCTAATTTGATAATATAAGTATACTTAGTAATACTTATACTAACTCTCTTTATTATAAATAAGATTCTAAGTATTCCTTTAACTCTAAAAGAAATTATAAGGCTTTTAGCTATAGTATAGATAATCTAGAGTAATAAAGTAGTGAATTTAAGGGGGTAGTTATCTAGTCCTAGATTAATTAGTAAACTATAGTAAGGTTTAGAGTAACTTATCTAGAGTTTAGAACTATAATAGGGTATTATAAGACTTAGCTAAAGAAGTATAAATCTAGGTTACTATTTATTCTTATTAATTACTCTCTAGCTAATTTAGATATTTCTATTTTTAATAAGAGGAAGTAGCTTAAAATTCTAACTAGGATTTTAAGGAGAAAAGTGGAAAAAAGAAAGAACTAATATAATATTCTATATACTTAGCAGTCTTTATAGATCTAAAAATATAACTTAATAAATAAAATCCTCTTTATTTAACCTTAAAATACTTTAATATATATACTCTATATAAAATAATATAAGAGAAATTAGGAAAAACTAGGAAAAATTATATAAAATCTTAGTAAATTAGGTATAATTAACTAGCTATAATAATACTTTTCTAATATAGCAGAGCATTTTAAAATATAAATAGAAGGGTTTCTTTATCCCTAGTTTCTTTAGTAATATAACTATTTATAGCTAGGAAAACTTACTAACCTAACTATCTATATAAGGCTATAGTTATATAAGAGGATAAGCAAAGAGTAGATTTAAAAGTAAGAATATTATTATAAATATAAAATAGATAAGTAATTACTATAGGAGGGAAACTAAAAAAGAGTAAATAGATAATATAAAGTAATATAATACTATATAGGGATATGCCTCTCTTAGAATACTAAGTATAGAAGTCTAATCTAGGAGTAGTATAAAAATAACTAGCTAGATATTATAGATATAGCTGAATTATTAAAGTTAAACTATAACTTAAAAACCTTTTAAGTAATAATAAGTTAGAGCTTAGCACTTAAAGCAAGAGGCTATCTAGTTAAGGTAAGAGGTTATAAAGAGGGGGTTTCCTAAGACAAAGTATAGAATACCTAAGTAGTAATAGAGAGAAACAGAGTATACTAATTACTAAGAAAGTTATAGTATGCTTCTAATAGGTTCTATATAGCAGGACTTGCTATAAATATAGTAATAACCTTAGTAGTATAATCTCTAATATAATAATAATGCTTAGGCTTAACACTATCTTTACTAATAAGATTAGGTCTATAAGAGTATAAGAGCAGACTTAAATAGTAAGTAGAATAATATAGGTATAAGTAGGCTAGCCTTAGTATTATCTCTATAGTCTATTTTAATATACTAAGCTAGGGAATTATAATTAAGTAATTAAGGCAGAGAGCATAGCAAGGCTTTCTCTAAGAATATAAGCTTTACCTATTATAGATATAAAAAGGCCTATTTCTCTATAGTAGTGCTAATTCTAGTAAGTTATATAGAGTTATCCTCTATTTTAATATACTAACTATCTCTAACTAGATTAAATAGCTAAAGCTCTATATAAAGTTTTTATATTACTCTTATCTAGTTAAGAGCCTCTTTTAGAGTCTATAAATATACTACTAAGTATATAATCTATTATAGAATATTACTATCTAGATTGCTTATTAAGTTTATAGTTATAACGCAGCTCCCTATAAAAAAGACTATAACAAATTCACCTAGTTTATGGGCATAATTTGGGAAATACTATAGAGGCACTTTAATCTATGCTCTCTACTAGTTAAGGATAATAATATAGAAACTCTATATATTCCTGCTAGCAAGCAAACCCTTATATAAAGTCAGATATATACTCTAGTTAAATAAACTAGTAGAATAGTAACAGGGCTAATTATATCAGAGCTAAGTAGGCTACTAAGGCTCTTATAGCAATGCCTTCTAGCAAGGTGCTATAAAAAACGCCTAAAAGGTAAACCTTCTAGCAAGGTAAACGCTACTATATAAGATATCTAATAACTCCTTGCCTAAAGGTTAACCTTCTAGCAAGGTGCTGCGCTGACCTAGATTAGCCTAGGCCTAAGATATATAAGGAACTTTAACTTATAAAGCTACTATATAAGACATAACTTCTTAACCTTCTAAGAGGTTCTCACAGCTAGAAGTATAAAAAGCTCTACTATAAGCAGGGCTTTATACCTATTTCTCTTTCTTGTTAACTTATAATAAATCCTCTAAGATAGCAGTACTATATCTAGTATATTAATATGCTAGGCATATATAAGGTATATCTATTATTACTAGTAATATAAACTAGATTACTATAGAGTTTAGTATTAATATAACTAATAAAAACTCCTCTTTTTTTTAACTAATCTAGTCTATATAAAGAGCATATTATTAACATAGCTCTTAGGAGAGCTTACCTTAATACCTCTATAGGAGATACCTATATATATAATTAAATTATATATAAATAAGTAAATATAGTAGGAGAAGTTAAATAGGTTATTATACACCCTATCTATTAGCCCTTCTTTAAATAGGCCCTCTATAATGCTAAGGCAGAGGCGGCCCTATAGGGATTAGTGAGTATAGCTTATACTAACTGCTTATAGAGAGAGCATTGCTAATAATAGCATAGCTGCTAGCAGACAAAGCAGTAATAGAAGTAGTGTTAGTAGTGTGGGTAATAGGTAAGAGGATAAGTTAATAGATATTATTATTAAACTGCAAAGTTAAGGATTATGAGACTATAGATAGGCATATATAAGTGCAGCTATAGTTAGGATAGTTATAATTACGTAACTAAAGGCTATATATATTATTAGGAGGCGTGGCGTGGAGTTAGAAGGTCTGTTATAAAGCAGGTAAAATTACTATATAGTAGCTAGAGGCCCTAGATTGCTTATTAATAGAGAGTTAGTAAAAGGTTTCTCTACTTCTTTTTTATTACTTTTATTAGAGTAGGAGTAATTATAAGTAGGGTAAATCTTATTAAGTTAGTCTATAAGGTTAAGTCTATACTAGTTAATATCTTCTAGTTTTTAAAAACCTTCTAGGGCCTTAATAAACTTCTTTAGATAGTTCTTAGTATAAGTTAATCTATAAAGGGGTTTTCCTATAAAGGTTTTAAGTTAATATAAAGTATTATTAGGGGCCTTTAAATAGATCCTAAAGGGGCCTTTTTAGTAATAGTTAAGCTTAGTATCTAAAGATTTATTTATATACTATTTAATATTAAATACTAGAATAAGATTACTTATTTCTAATTTCTAGCTATATAAGATATAGTATTTCTAGTAATTAAACCTATCTATAATATACTTATACTAGGCTATAAGTATCTTCTATATAGTAGTATAGTTCTTATTAAGCTATTTAAAAGCTCTTATCTATATAAGGAGCTCCTTCTTAGGTATTATTACCTAGTTCTATACTAGCACTCTCTAGATTAGTATAAAGGTTTCTATTAGAGTTATAGCTTTATATCTATAAAGTAGGTAAAAGGAGCTATAGCTAGTTAAGGCTTTAATAGAAGTTCTATTAGTAAATAATATAGCTTAGAAGGATAGCTAGAAGTCCTTATCTATATTCTTTATCTAAGTAATAAGAGTATATATAATAGTTTAATAGCTAACTTTAATAGTACTATTAGTATATAAGTTATAGGTAGTAGTAACTTTCTACTAAAGCCTATATTTATAGTTAAATTTAATAACTATATCTTTATTCTTAGAGTCTCTATTAATAATAAGCATATTATAGAGTCTATAGTAATAAATAATATCCTCCTATATAAACTTAGTAATAAGATAAGAGTTAGCTTACTATATTTACTAAGCCTCTATCTATCTAGTTAGAAAGCACTAAGCTTTAACTATATCCTATTTACTAATCTTCTATATATCTTATATTATATAAGTAAATAGCAGCTCTAAGAGCACTAAGAAATAGTAAGGGTTATCTATATATATAGGCTTATACTTTTAATAATCTTTATAAGTATAGACTTATTTACTAACTTATTAATAGAAGCTATATTAGTAATACTACTCTACTAACTATTTAATAACTATATTATATTTTCTATATCTACTTTCTTAATATACTTTTATAATAAGCTTAGTTTAGGTCTATAAACTATCTATAACTTATTATAGAGTAGGCTTATATATATTAGAATATATAAATAATAACTTATTCTTTAAAAAGAATTTCCTAGCTTCCTCCTTAAACTTATAATATAGACTAGGCTTAATTCTATCTAGCTATCTTAGAGTACTAAAGTAGTAGATAATTTAGTATAAATAGTAATTCTAGTATAAAGAGCTACTTAGTATAGTATTAAAAATATCTATAAGTCTTAGAGACTTTTATAGAATATTATTAATCTTAGTAATAAGGATTTTAGTAGAGCAGACTCTATCTCTATCTATCTATACTTTATTAAAAAAAGAAATAGTAATTAGATCTATAAAGAAGATTTACTTATTAATCTAGTTATTAATTTCTCCTTTAATATCTTAGTTAAGCTTATTTAATAGTTTACTAGGTTTATAAGATACTCTATTAGCTATAGTATTCTAGCTTCTAGGTAGGTACTTAACTTTAAAATTAAATATATAAATCTATAAAATCTATTAGATAATAAGAGCTCTAGATAAGTTAGAAATAGTATTATTAAGCTAAGTAATAAGAGTCTTAGTATCTATTTCTAGTATAAAGTAGTAACTATAGAAATAAAAGCAAACTTATTTAAGAGTTTTAAGTATATCTCTTAACTTCTTCTTTTTAGTATTATAGTTTAGTTCTATACTAGTCTAAGAGCTACTCTTATATCTAGAAACTATATATTTACTATTAATATATTAACTAAGAATAGTGCTCTAACTAAGACTACTAGTATTAACTATAAAGTAGATTTTACTTATATTAGTACTATAGTTAAGCTTAATAAGAATAGGAGCAAAGATAACTTAGTTTTTAAGAGTATTTATAGCTAGCTATTAAGGCTAGTTCTATTTAAATAGAATATTCTTTTTTAGAAGTGCTATAAGCAGCCTAGCTATAGCTAAAAATCTCTAAACCTAAATATAATAGAATATTATAATACTAAGAAAGGATCTAAGATTAGTAAGGTTATTATAAACTCCCTATTTTCTAATCTTAATAATCTTTAATTTCTCTAACCTTTAGCTATTAGTATTATAAATATATTTTATAATAGTAATAGATTACTAGGCCTATTATAATTTCTTAATAGTAATAGTATAGCTAGCTAACTTAATATTCATAAAAACCTTATTAATATTCTAGATATATTCTAGAATATATCTATATAGTTTAGAGTAACTAGAGACTTCTTTATTATTATATTTTAAGATAAGGCTTTTAATAGCTATATTATTAAGAAAAGCTTTATAGTAGGTTAGAATTAAGTTATATAGAATTTATATTATAACTTTTATAAACTAGGTTATAGAATTAGTAGGTTTTTAAGGTAGAGTATATATCTAAAAAAGGCTAATTAGTATTATAAAGATTATAATATTATAGCTATATAGATTTAATAGAACTTAGTTATATCTAGAAAAGAAGTCTAATAATAAGAGAAGCTAGTATATTATAAAGTTTTCTAAGAACTTATTACTAAATAGGAGTAAAGTAATATTATATAGAGTAATAATATTAACCTTAGTTATAGAGTTAATAAGATATATCTTTCTATTCTTTTTTCTAACTAGAGAAAAGAGATTCTACTAAACTATATAACTTTACTTAAAAATACTCTTTCTTAGCCTATCTTTTAGAATTATTATTATATTACTCTTTAAAGCCTTTAAAATTAGTATACTTCTTACTTACTAAGCTTTATAAAAAATAACTCTAATTATTTATAAAAAAGCTATAAATAGATAAATAAATTTATAATACTTAAAACTCTATATAAAAGCCTTCTCTCTATTACTTAGAACTTTAGAGAGAAGCTTCTTCTCTTTTAGATTAAGATAGTTTACTATTACTAAGATCTTATTAAGTTATTTTACTATAAGTTACTCTCTCTTAGAAATAGTTAAAAACTTAAGTTAGATAAGATTTATAAAAGTACTTTTTAATACTAGTTTAAGGTTCTCTTTTACTTTTATCTAAGCTTTTAACTTCTACTCTAGATCTTTTTTAGATACTAAGCTATTAAAAAGTAAGTTATTAACTAGCTAAACTTTCTTATTTTTTATCTTATATATTATATTAACCTCTCTATATATAAAGAATAGAGTATTATTATAGATATAATTAATTCTTAGATTATCTTAGATTCTTATTAGAACCTTTTCTAGGAGATTTTCTCTTTAATAGGATTAATAGTATACCTAGATATTAGCTATATTAAACCTAATCCCCTATTCTAAGTTAAATAGATTTATAAAAAGTAAGAAATATATTTTAATAAAAAGGAGAAGTTACTAAAGATTTTTATTAGTTATAAACTTTAATAAGTTAGTCTTATATATTACTTACTCTTTATAATATTTCTAAATACTAGAGGTAAATTTCTTAACTATATAGCTAAGAGCTCTAATATACTTAGATTCTTTTATATTAAAAATATTAATAATAGTTTTCTAGTCTCTAAAAAGAGTAGCTCTACTATATATAAGAAAATACTTAGTTATTTTAAATAATATAAGCTTAGTACTATTATATAGCTTAGTAGAGATTAGCTCTTTCTTTTACTAATAGGTTAACTAGTCTCTATTTCTATTTTAGTTCTAAAAAAAGAGAGGCTTACTTAAAATATTAGTTAGAAATACTAAAACCTTTTATATTTTATAGCTAGATATATAGTTAGAATCTATATAGTTAGCTTTCTTTCTCCTTCTCTAGTAGTAATATCTATAGAACTTCTTTAAAAAGGGTTTATAATAGCTAGGATATTGCTTTTCTTTATAGAATTAGTATTTAGAAGTATATTCTTATAATTTTAAAATAGCCTAGATAATTATTTCTATTCTTAGTATAATAGCTTATTTAAGAGAGATTTTAAGTATTATATAAAAGATATTACTATTCTTATTAAATATTACTAAAACCTCCTTATTTTCTTCTAATTCCTCTTAGACTAGGAAGTTAAAGCTTTTTAATAAATTAGCTTCTATTATTAGTATTACTTTTTCTAATATATATAGACTAGGCTAGCTTTCTAGATTATAAAGCTATAGCTATAAACTCTTACTTAGTTATTTATTAATTTCTATAATTACTAAGCTAGCTACTATATTAAAATTAGTAGTAGTAGTTTCTATTTTCTCTTTTTTATAGAAATTAAATAAGCTTACTAAGTATAAAAAAAGCTAGTATAGTTAGAGAGAATAGTAATAAAATAATTAGTAAAACCTAAAATATAGAATATTAAAGAAGTATAGATCTTTTAATTACTAGCTTAAAAGATATTAATTATCTAAGTTAGTAAGTATTTTAATATTATCCTAGTATATATAATAAATAGAGTTTTAAAAATTATATTTTTAAATATCTTACTATATAGGCTAATAAAGAAGGAAATATTAGATATATAATAGCTACTAATATAGATATTCTTAACTATTATATTCTTAAAAGTTACTATAACTTAAGTATCTATAAAGCCTTAGACTCTAAGATATATAGAGATAATACTCTCCTATATACTATTATAGCTAATATATTTCTTAGAGATAATATTAATAGTAGTACTAGTATTAATAATTCTATATTACTCTAAGTATATAAACTAACTAATTCTTATAATAACCTAGAAGTATAGTATAATAAAGTCTTATATAATAAGAACTTTATACTAGTAAATAACTATAATATAGTATAGATATTTTACTAAATTATTAAGAAAAGTAACTAGTATATTAAGGTTCTCTTTAGATTAAGTACTAAATAGAATAATATCTATTATATTAATATCTATTATATTATAGAAAGGTAGTTAACTAAAGATAGAAAGCACTAGGCTACTTAAAAAGGCTTAGAAACTATAAATTATATCTATAAAGGAGTAAAAGAGGCTAGCTAAAAAAAGGAAAGTTAGATAGAATACTAGATAAAAGAGGATTATATCTAAATCCTGCTCTTAGTTAAGTATAGTAGCTTTATAAAGTATCTAAACTACTATAGTCTCCTCTTTATAAACTTAAGCTTAAATATAAGCTTTAATAGTACTAACCTCTACTTATAAGAGTGCTTTATACTAAAATATAAGAGTTAGATCTGCTTATATATTATTCTAATATCTGATTTCTTATATAAGCTAGCTACTTAATCTAGAAGCTTTTATAATATAGCTAAGTAGGTCTCTCTCTATAAATATAAATATATCTAGCTATTAATTACTATTTTACTAAAAATAGGTCTAGATAACTAGCTTTATATACTTATAAACTATATTATTATAGTTATACTAGATCTAGTAAAGAAAGGATTTTAGAATAGTAATCTTTTTATTTACTTACTTAGCTTATAGATCTTTAATAAGAATTTAGCTCTCTAATATTATAATAAAAGATTTAGATTAAGAAGTCTTAGTAACTTCTAAGAAGCTATTATTAACTAGGATATTCTTATCCTTATTTATAACTTCTTTAATATAAAGCTTTAAAGATAGAGTAGGAAAATAAGTTCTATTTAGGTTTATAATATAAACCCTCTTCTTAGATCTAGTAGTAGAGTAAGGTATTATATAGTAATTCTAAGTTTATAATCTAGTTATAATATTAATATTAGTATTTATAGAGAAAATAATAGCTAGAATACTAGAAGCTAGTATATAGATATTAAAAATATTATAGATAGTATCTAAGATTACTATACTAATAAGAGGGGCTTTTATAACTAAAGTAGAAACTAAGGGTCTTAAGGTTTCTTATATAGTATATTAAGTATGCTTATTAGACTACTTATAGCTCTTAAGCTAGAACTTAACTTTCTAAAGGTATAGAAAGTATCTATAAAGAGTAAAGATACTAGTTTCTAGCTACTTAGTTTTATCTATACTAGCTATAAAGATTAGAAAAGAAATAATTATTAAATTATACTAGCCTTATTAATAGCCTTTATTAATCTCTTTATTAGAAACCTAGATATAGAGAGGATCCTATAGAGTACTAATTTACTAGTAGCTTCTATAAAATAAGTATAGTTTTATATTAAAGAAGGCTCTAGTAGCTTTATAATTCCTAGTAAGATATCCTTTCTTACTATAAATATAGTAAGTATTAGAGTTAATAGTTTTTGTAAACCTTAGAGGTCTTAGCTAGTAGTAAGATTTAAGACTTATAGAGCCTAAGTAACTACCTCTTCTTAGATTAAAGAGTATATAGCTATACCCTCTATATATAGAG
Source organism: Colletotrichum neosansevieriae (assembly GCA_036785495.1). Taxonomy (NCBI): domain Eukaryota; kingdom Fungi; phylum Ascomycota; class Sordariomycetes; order Glomerellales; family Glomerellaceae; genus Colletotrichum; species Colletotrichum neosansevieriae. The sequence continues at coordinate 35,534 of JAVHLV010000274.1, read as the reverse complement.
TTATAGTTATAAGAGTTACTACTATAATAGTTATACTATAAGAGCTTTTATATAAGCTAGATATTAGTTATATTAGTAGTATATATACTAACTTTATTAATAATATAGTTATATTAAAAAGTATTAATATAGTATTTAGTCTTAATCTACTTAATCTCTATATTCTTAAAATAGATAGTAAGGTTATCTACTTAAGCTTTTTAATTAGAGATATAAGTTATCTTATTCTTTAGCTTAGCCTTTATAGATAATACTTTTAATTATTTATACTTAAGTATAGTAACTAATATACTAGCTAGAGTATTCTCTCTAATATCTTATAGTTATATATATATTTATTAAGACTAAGTCTATTTTATAATTATAACTTCTATCTAGATCTAAGAAATTAAAAAGAAACTTCTATAGCTTTTATAGAGAATCTTTAAGATATATTTTATAGTTTACTTAGAAAAGTAATAGAAGATAATATAATTAATTTCTATATTAAGTAGTATATAAAGTCTCTTTTTAGTTACTCTATTCTAAAGATTACTAATCTTAGTAAGAAACTTAGAGATATAGCTAGAAGTACTAATCTCTAGGCTAGAAATAAGGTTTTAGAGCTTCTTATTAGAGTCTAGTTAACTATTTAGATTTATAATACTATATATCTTATAGAGATTATTCTTAAGAAAAAGCTAATTATTATATTAAGTAGAAATATTCTTAAAGGTTTACTAATAGGCTTTAATATAGTGCTAGCTAATAAGAGTAATTATTTTCTCTTTATTCTATTTATAAAGCTTAGTATAGAATAGGTAATTCTTAAGAAAGTTAGAAATATTATTATTAATAAACTTAGAAGCTTCTAGGCTATAAAGAATAATTAGAGTAGTAATATATTACTTCTATATAGCTTTAGCTAACTCCTTAATTATTTTTATAGTACTAATAATAAGTAGAGAGGCTAAGTCTTCTATAAAAAGCATAGTAATAGCTTTTATAAATATAATCTTATCTAGCTAATAGCCTAGACTTACTTTCTATAGCTTAAAAAAAGCTATACCTCTATAGTTCTTATATTTAATATAGATATTCTTACTAATATAGATCTAGTAACTAATCTTAGTATTTTAAAACTATAAAAGTAAAGATTTCTCAGATCTATTATTATCTATAGTAGTAAAGTAAAAAGCTTAGTTTTAAATACTCTTAAATATAGCTCTCTTAAAGAGTTTTATATCTAGAGTATAGTTCTTAAAGCTAGAAAAGTTTAAAGTAGATATACTAATTTTAAAAGCTTTTCTAGATTTCTTAGAGTATTACTTAGATATAGTATAGTAAGTAGTTAATATAATTTATTATAATTTAATATTAATATTAATACTAAAGCTTATTAATATTTAAATTATCTAATAATAAAAGAGAAAAATTATATAGTAATTTAATCTATAATAATTAAATAGATAGAGAGAAAGAGAGCTTTAACCTCCTTCTCTTTCTAAGTAGTAATTATAAATTATAAACTAGGAGTAGTTATAGCCTCTATTCCTTCTATAAGTATATAAGCTCTTTTTCTTAATATAGCTAGAGGTAGTTATAGCCTCTATTCTATCTATAAGTTTATAAACTCTCTTCTATTCTTTCTTATAAGTAATATAATATTATAATTTTCTTAATTTTATAAATATTAACTATATAGTAACTAAAATAGGGCCTAAATCACCTTAGTTAAGCTTATTAGCCTAATTAGTATTATTAATTTATTACTTTATTACTAATTATTAGATTCTAGGTTATAGAAAGTAAATACTAGCTCTACTTTTATAAGAACTAAGAAAAAAAGAAAAAACTTTTTAATCTAGCAAAGTCTAAAGCTATTATAGCTAGATTTTCAGGGTTTTAAGTATTTCTATCTAAAAACTCTAACTATATAGCTATTATATCTAGTGTTTTCTTAGATTAGATCTATAAAGAGACTTTTAAATATTATTTTATAAAGTTTATTATTATAGTTACTAAGTTTATAAAGTTAATATTCTATTAAATAGTTAGAATAATATATTATAGTTCTATATTAAATATAAGCCTATTTATATAGTATAGAAGTATATCTCTTTTAAGTACTATAGAGAAAGTCTTAAGAGAGAAGAATCTATCTCTAGGTATTATTAAAATAGGCTAAGAACCTTAAGATAAAAATAATAAAACTATATACTTCTATACACTTATATAGAAATATTATAGTAGTATAGCTTTATATCTAGAGGTCCTAGAATAAAGGAAAGAATCTCTCTAAGTATAATAACCTTACTATAGATATAATCTATTAAGTAAAAGTAATAAAAGCTTCTAAATAATAAGATAAACTATGGTAATACTAACTAATAATCCTCTATTCTCCTCTCTGCTCTTAATAAGGCAAAAGTCCTGCTATAATATACTAAGTAATATACCTGTCTAGGCACCCTCTAAACTGGGCTGTCTACACTGCTCTGTCTTATTATATAAAAATATTATAATATTATAGCTTTATATCTAGAGGCTCTAGAATAAAGAAAAGAATCTTTCTATATATAATAATCTTATTATAGATATAACCTATTAGGTAAAAGTAATAAAAGCTTCTAAATAATAAGATAAACTATAGTAATACTAACTAATAATAATTCTCTATTCTCCTCTCTGCCCTTAATAAGGTAAAAGTCCTGCTATAATATACTAATTAATATACCTATTTAGATACTCTCTAAACTAGGCTATCTATACTGCTCTATCTTAATTATTTTCTATAGTCTTACTTTAATACCTTATAAAAAAGACTATATACTAAAGAAAAATTATATAAATAAAAACTACTATTTATAAAGGAAAAGGTACTCTCTATACTACCTAATTACTCTTTCTAGGTAATTATAAATATAATTACTTCTTTCTATAGTTATACTATTTTAGTCTTTTCTATTTAAGCCTATTCTCTATAAGCTTATAAGCCTTATTCTAATCTAAATCTTATTTATATTATTTCTAACTATACTAGCTAGATAGCTATAAAAAGTAGTAACTATAGTTACTCTTAGAGATATTATCTTTAATCTATTACTAGTAGTTAACTTACTCTATAATATAGTTTTTATAGCTATTATAAATAGGCTTAAGAATATTAAATAAAGCTAGATATAGAAAATATTCTATAGTAATAATAGTTTAGTAAGATACTAAAGTAGAGAAATATAAAGAGGTTATTTCTTATTTAGTATTAGATAGCTTAGTTAGTAAAATAAAAGAGTTAGATAGAGTTTAACCTAGGTTTATAAAGCTAGAGTTATTATTACTAAGAAGTAATAGAGTGCAATAGAGACTAAAAGCTAGTAAGTCTAGATCTATAATAATATAGAAGCTAGTCTTACTAAAGTAATAAGGAGTAAGTTTCCTATTATTAAGCTTACTAAGCTAGCTATTTATATAGTATAAAGTAAAAGTCTTTATAAAAAGCCTTAGTACTTTAGAAAGAGATAGAAAGAAGGATATCCTAGATTTTAAAAGCTATATATTACTAATATTACTATATAACTCTACTATAAAGAGGTTTATCTAAAATATCTATAAAGATCTATTATTATAAAGTATAGAGCAGTCTATAAACTTAATAATACTCTTTAAGATATACTAAGTAATAATTTAGAATTAGTTTCTTTTTACTATCTCTTTTCTAGCTATTACTAATACTATACTATTAATAATACTTTTATAAATATAAGCTCTAACTTAATTTACTACTCTAAGGCTATATATCTATATATTCTACTATTAGAGCTAGGATCTAACTATAGTATTTTTCTAAAAGAGGGTATAAATATTGATAGAGGCTCTAAGAAGCTTATAGTACTAAGAGAGGTTCTCTATAACTTATATAAATAGTTTATTAAATTCTTTACTCTAAAGTAAGTTAGTATAGTAAGTAGTCTCTCTTTTCTAGTTTATTACTATTATTACTTAGTAGTTATTACTATACTAAATATAAAAAATAGTAATATCTAACTAGGTAAGTAGATTATAATAGATATCTATAATTAATACTATTAAGACCTAGTACTTACTAAGAGAGAGTATTACTCTTATTTACTAAGTAACTTATCTTCTTAGGATCTATATATACTTACCTAACCTATATATATTAAACTTAGTAAGGTAATATATTTCTTCTACTTTAAAATAGATCTCTATTACTAGTTTTCCTTAAATATTATAGAGATAAGTAAGATAGTATTAAATAACTAATAGAAACTACTTAGTCTATTCTCTAGTTATATTAAATCTATAATAAAATTAGGTTTATAAAGGTAGTATAGTATCTTTACCTAACTTAATATATTAGTTAAGTACTCTCCTTTCCTCTATCTTATTCTTTAATAGTTCTAGATTACTAGCTAGATCTATAACTAGGGGTTCTAGGCTACTATAAGAGTTATTAATATAAATTAGCTAATTAGGATTATTAATATAATAAGAACTAAAACCTAGATAAAGAGAAGGCTTATTACTATAAAGATTAAAGGCTCTCTCCCCTATTTATCTATTTTATTAATATATAGTAGTAATAATTCTATTTTAATAAGTATAGTTTTATATAGTATTAACTATGGAGTAGTTATTAATAATATCTCTTATCTTAGTATTATAATTCCTAAATAGACTTAGGCTTAAGTATATAAAGAGCTTAATAAGTATATTAATAGGTATAAAAGCTTCTATAATATAAATATTAAGTATAGATACTATAGAGTTAAGATTAAGTATTTTAAGATATCTAAGATAGAGATTATAATATAGACTAGGCTTAATTCTATCTAGCTATCTTAAGGTACTAAGATAGTAAGTAATTTAGTATAAGTAGTAATTCTAGTATAAAGAGTTATTTAGTATAGTATTAGAGATATATATAAGCCTTAAAAACCTCTATAAAATATTATTAACTTTAGTAGCAAAGATCTTAATAGAGTAAACTCTATCTCTATCTATTTATACTTTATTAAAAAAAGAGATAGTAATTAGATCTATAAAGAAGATTTACTTATTAATCTAGTTATTAATTTCTTCTTTAGTATCTTAGTTAAGCTTATTTAATAATCTACTAGGTTTATAAAATAATCTATTAGCTATAGTGTTCTAGCTTCTAGATAGGTGCTTAACTTTAAAGTTAAATATATAGATTTATAAAATCTATTAGATAATAAGAGCTTTAAATAGGTTAGAGATAGCACTATTAAGCTAAGTAATAAGGGTCTTAGTATCTATTTCTAGTATAAAATAGTAACTATAGAGATAAAAACAGACTTATTTAAGAGCTTTAAGTATACTTCTTAACTTCTTCTTTTTAGTATTATAGTTTACTTTATACTAGTTTATAAGCTACTCTTATATCTAGAAACTATATACTTATTATTAATATATTAACTAAGGATAGTACTCTAACTAAGGTTACTAATATTAACTATAAAGTAGATTTTATTTATATTAATACTATAGTTAAGCTTAATAAGAATAGAAGCAGAGATAAGTTAGTTCTTAAGAGTATTTATAGCTAATTACTAGAGCTAGTTCTACTTAAATAGAGTATTCTTCTTTAAAAATACTATAAATAGTCTAGCTATAGTTAAAAGTTCCTAAACCTAAATCTAATAGAATATTATAACTCTAAGAAAAGATCTAAGGTTAGTAAGGTTATTATAAACTCTCTATTTTTTAATCTTAATAATCTTTAACTTCTCTTACTTTTAGCTACTAATACTATAAATATATTCTATAATAGTAATAGATTACTAAACCTACTATAAGTTCTTAATAGTAATAGTATAGCTAGCTAACTTAATATTAATAAGAACCTTATTAATATTTTAGATATATTTTAGAATATATCTATATAGTCTAGAGTAACTAGAGACTTCTTTATTATTATATTTTAAGATAGAGCTCTTAATAGCTATATTATTAAGAAAAGCTTTATAGTAAGTTAGAATTAGGTTATATAGAATTTATATTATAATTTTTATAAACTAAGTTATAAAGTTAGTAGCTTCTTAAAGTAGAGTATATATTTAAAGAAGGCTAATTAATATTATAAAAGTTATAATATTATAGCTTTATAGATTTAGTAAAACTTAGTTATATCTAGGAAAGAAATCTAATAATAAAAGAAGCTAGTATATAATAAAGTCTTTTAAGAACTTATTACTAAAAAGAAGTAAAGCTATATTATATAGAGTAATAATATTAACCTTAGTTATAGAGTTAATAAGATATATCTTTCTATCTTTCTTTCTAATTAAAAAGAAGAGGTTTTAGTAAGCTATATAACTTTACTTAAAGATACTCTTTTTTAGCCTATTCTTTAAGATTATTATTATATTACTCTTTAAGGCTTTTAGAATTAATATATTTCTTATTTACTAAGCTTTATAAAGAATAACTCTAATTACTTATAGAAAAGCTATAAATAGATAAATAGATCTATAATACTTAAAACTCTATATAAGAGCCTTTTTTCTATTACTTAAAACTTTAGAGAGAAGTTTCTTCTCTTTTAGATTAAGGTAATCTACTATTACTAAAATCTTATTAAGTTACTCTATTATAAATTACTCTCTCTTAGAAATAGTTAAAAACTTTAGTTAGATAAGGTTTATAAAGATATCTTTAATATTAGTCTAAGATTCTCTTTTATCTTTATCTAAGCTTTTAACTTCTATTCTAGATCTTTTTTAGATATTAAGCTATTAAAATATAAGTTATTAACTAGCTAGACTTTCTTATCTTTTATCTTATATATTATATTAACCTCTCTATATATAAAGGTTAGAATATTATTATAGATATAATTAGTTCTTAGCTTATTCTAGACTTTTATTAAAACCTTTTTTAGAAAGTTCTCTTTTTAATAAGACTAATAATATATCTAAGTATTAGCTATATTAAACCTAATTTCCTATTTTAAGTTAAAGAGATTTATAAAAAGTAAAAAATATACTTTAGTAAAAAGAAAAAGTTACTAAAGCTTTTTATTAATTATAAACTTTAGTAAGTTAGTCTTATATACTACTTACTCTTTATAATACTTCTAAATACTAGAGTTAAATTTCTTAACTATATAGCTAAGAGCTTTAATATACTTAGGTTCTTTTATATTAAGAATATTAATAATAGTTTTTTAGTTTCTAAAAAGAATAGCTCTGTTATATATAAAGAGGTACTTAGCTATTTTAAATAATATAAGTTTAGTACTATTATATAGCTTAGTAGGGATTAGCTTTTCCTTTTATTAATAAATTAACTAGTCTCTATCTCTACTTTATTTATAGAAAAAGAAAAGCTTACTTAAGATATTAGTTAGAAATACTAAAACCTCTCTTACTTTATAGCTAGGTATATAGTTAAAGTCTATATAGTTAGCTTTTTTTCTCTTTCTCTAATAATAATAATATTTATAAAACTTCTTTAGAAAGAGTTTATAATAATTAGATTACTACTTATCTTTATAGAATTAGTACCTAGAAGTATATTTCTATAATTTTAAAATAGCCTAGATAATTACTTCTATTTTTAGTATAATAGCCTACTTAAGAGAAACTTTAAGTACTATATAGAAGATATTATTATTTTTATTAAATATTACTAAAACCTCTTTATCCTCTTCTAGTTCTTCCTAAACTAAGAAGTTAAAGCTTTTTAATAAATTAGCTTCTATTATTAATATTACCTTTTTTAATATATATAAGCTAGGCTAGCTTTTTAGATTATAAAGCTATAATTATAAACTCTTACTTAGTTATTTATTAATTTCTATAATTACTAAGCTAGCTATTATATTAGAATTAGTAATAGTAGCTTCTATTTTCCCTCCTCTATTGAAATTAAATAGGCTTACTAAGTATAAGAAAAGTTAGTAAAGTTAGGAAGTATAGGAGTAAAGTAATTAGTAAAATCTAAAATATAGAATATTAAAGAACTATAGACTTTCTAATTACTAACCTAAAAGATACTAATTACCTAAGTTAGTAAGTATTTTAGTATTATTCTAGTATATATAATATTAAAGCTTTAAGAATTGTATTTTTAGATATCTTATTATATAGACTAATAAAAAAGAAAATATTAAGTATATAATAGCTACTAATATTGATATCCTCAACTATTATATTCTTAAAGGTTACTATAGCTTAAGTATTTATAAAGCTCTAGACTCTAAGATATATAGAAACTATACTTTTCTATATACTATTATAGCTAATATACTTCTTAGAGATAATATTAATAGTAGCACTAGTATTAATAATTCTATACTACTCTAAGTATATAGACTAGCTAATTTTTATAGTAACCTAGAAATATAATATAATAAAGTTTTATATAGTAAGACCTTAGTACTAATAAGTAACTATAGTATAGTATAGATACTTTACTAAATTATTAAGAAAAGTAACTAGTATATTAAGATCCTTCTTAGAAATAATCTTAAGCTTATATTAGTAAACACTAAGAAGCCTATAGGTAGTAAAGAGTATACTAGCTTAGAAATTATCCTAAAAGCACTTATAATATTAATAGCTACTTACCTATTAAAATATCTTATCTTAGAGGCTTAAAGAGCAGTAGTCTTTATCTTTAATATTAGTCTATGTATTATAAATAATTAGTAAAGCCCTATTTAAATAGAACTTAAGTAGTTTTAAAACTATTTTTAATAGTAATAACTAGACTTTATACTTATTATATACTAAGATCTATATCTATACTAGAGAGGCTTATATATTTATAGCTATAGAGCTTATCTCCTTAAAGAGAGTTATAAAAAAGGTATTAAAAGATATTATTATAAAGTTAACCCTAGGGCCTATCTTAGATACTTTATAGAATATATACTATGAATATATAATCTATATAGAATCTAGGTTTCTATACTTAATTAGGTTATTATTATATATAATATATACTTTAATAAGTTAAACTCTACTTTCTAGATTATAAAAAGGAGGCTATAGATATCTAGAGCGCCTAGATATTTATTAATAAGATTAAAATATCTATTAAGTTCTCTAATATAGTACTTGAAACCTTAGAAATACTTAATAAAGTAAATAGTAATCTTATACTAAATAAATAAACTACTAGTAAGCTTAAGTTCTCTATACTAGCTACTTTCTATAGTTTAGAAATACTTTATATTATTATTATTATATTACTTAAAAGAATACTAGCTAGAATATAGAGAGGATTACTTACTCCTAAACAAACTTCTAATTCTAAAAATATACTAAGATCAAGTTTTAACCTTTTTATAATACTAAAGCTCTACTTTAAAGTATAGTATATTATTACTAAGAATATAGATTAATATCTACCTATTTTAAATACTTAAGAACTAGCTACTTAAGTATCTATAAAGGAGGAGAGCTTATAATAATTTAGATAAAACTCCTCCTTAGTAGCTAAAATAAACTTCTAACCTATTTATTATTAATATTAATAAATTAACTATAGATCTATAATATAATTAAGTTTATAGTTATAATGCAGCCCCCCATAAAAAAGACTATAATAAATTCACCTAGTTTATAAGCATAATTTAGGAAACACTATAGAGGCACTTTAACCTATACCCTTTACTAGTTAAGGATAATAATACAGAAACTCTATATATTCCTGCTAGTAAGCAAACCCTTATATAAAGTTAAATATATACTCTAGCTAAATAGACTAGTAGAACAGTAATAGCATAGATAATACTATGCTATATATAATAAAGCTAATTATATTAGGGCTAAGTAGGCTACTAAGGCTCTTATAGCCTAGGAAAAATGCCTAAAAGATAAACCTTCTAGTAAGATATATATAAGAGATAACTCCTTAACTTTCTAAGAGGTTCTTATAGCTAGAAGTATAAAAAGCTCTATAAGCAGGGCTTTATATCTATCTCTCTTTCTTATTCTTATTCTATAATCTATAATAAGTTCTCTAAGATATTAGTATTAGACCTAGTATATTAATATACTAGCTATATATAAAGCATACCTATTAATATTAATAATATATAAAATATTATATAATAGTTTAGTATTAATATAATTAATAAGGCTCTCTGTTTTATTAAGCAGCCTATATAACACTAAGAGTATATTATTAATATAGCTCTTAAGAGAGCTCTTATTAATACCTCTATAAGGGACTTATAGATATACTAACTTATTATAGATAAGCAAGCAGACTTAGTAGCAAAGGTTAGATAGGTTATTAAGCACTCTATAGAGTAGCTCTTCTTTAAATAAACCCTCTATAATACTAAAGCAGAGGCAGCCCTTTAGAGCTTAAATATTAGTAAATATAGCTTATACTAACTAACAGAGGGAGCCTTGCTAATAATAATAAAGCTGCTATAAAGGCATTGGCCAGCCTAATTAAATAAGGAGACTAGCAGATAAAGCAGTAATAGAGATAGTATTAGCAGCACAGGTAATAGGCAAGAGGATAAGTTAATAGATATTATTATTAAACTGCAAAGTTAAGAATTATAAGGCTATAGATAGGCATATATAAGTGTAGCTATAGTTAGGATAGTTATAATTATATAACTAAAGGCTATATATATTATTAAGAGGCGCGGTGTGGAGTTAGAAGGTCTGTTATAAAGCAAGTAAAATTCTTTAATATAATAAAGCACTAGAGAGCAGTATCTAAGAGTTTTTATAACTCTTTATTTAGAAAAAAGCTTATTAAATAACTAGTAAAATACTTTCTTTATAATCTTTATACTTAATTAGTATAAAGCTATTATAGAAAGCACTTTTATATATAAAGGTCTATACTTTATTATTATAATATATTTATAGGATAACTCTAAGATATACCTAAACACTAAGTAGAAGATAATATACTTTATAGAAGACCTCTTAGAGCTTCTAAGTAACTACTTTAAAGCTAGAAAGCTAAGAGAGCTACTCTAAGATATATTTTAAGAAGCTATAAATAAGGAAATTAAGAAGTTTATAACTAAGAAAACTTAGTATATTATTAACTAGTCTAAGGTATACTTGAAGCCTCTCTCCTTAAAGTAGATATATATTTATAAGTTCTAAAGTAACTACTTTAATATCTATAAAGCATAAATCTATATATAAAGAGATATATAAAATATATCCTCTCTTAGCTTAATCTATATTACTATACTTATAGCTTAAAGCTTATATATAGTAGTAGTAATATAGTTTAACTATATAATACTCTAATTTAATATTATTAATATATTTCTAAATATAGATACGAACCTAAATAGAGAGCTAGTTACCTACTACTTTTTAGATAGCTTTAAACAGCCTAGTAAAGTTATAAAGCTTAATAGAGCTTTATATAGCTTAAAGAATATACCTCTTCTATAGTATAAGGAATTCTCTATAGCTTTATATAAGCTTAGACTCTCTCTATATAATAAGAAGCTCTACCTTTTTTAAAATAAGTACTATAAGGTTCTAATTTTATTTTATATTAACAATATCCTTATTTTATTTTATTAAGACTATATTTCTAAAGCTTAGAAGCTTATATAAGAGATTAAGAAACTATATAAACTATATAAACTAAGCTTTATTAAATAGTATCTTAGAATATATATTATATAAAACTAAGTAGCTAAAAGGATCTATCTAATCTATAATTAGTATATTAAGACTATTATAGAGGACTTTAAGCTCTATAATAGTATCTACCTAAGTACTTTTATACTAGTTATTAAGCTTATAAAAAAGCCTAGTAAGGCTATAACTACTAAAGTTAAGAATTACTAATTACTTATTAAAAGTACTCTCTAAATAGTAATAATAATATAACTTAAAGTAGCCTTTACTATAGTATAACTCTCCCACTTTCTTATAAATATTAGTATATAGCACTTTACTATAGTAAGTCAGTATATATAGTATCTTAATTTAACTTACTACTTTATAATCTACTATACTAGCTTAGAGAGTAATAAAAAGACTTCCTTACTACTAATTATTAGTAATAACTTATTTATTAATAATAAAGAGATTTATAGATTATTATAAAGCTATATAATAATACTCTTTAGAGGTATAATTTAGTAGAAAGCAGCTTATTAAGTAATAGTTATAATATTAATAACTAAAGCAGAGCTTCTAAGCCTTAAGTATATTACTAAAGAGATAATAGCTCTTTAAAAACTATACTATAACTTTACTTTAAAGCTTAGAGATATTTAGAAAGTCTATTATAATAATTAGTAAACTATTTAACTAGTAGTTAAAGAGGGAGAGTATATTTTAACCTATCTATAATATATTAATATTTAAAATATATAGTTATACTAAGAGTATATAAAGAGTATTTTTAAAGTGCTCTATATATCTATAGATAAGATACTAATAAATACACTTATAAGAAGCCTCTCTTAAGCTAAGTTTAAATACTTCTAAGTATTATTAAACCTAGTAGATACTTACTATATTATTATAATAAAAGGAAAGTAGGTTTAAGAGTATAAAATAGAGCTTTATTAGGCCTAAAAGCTAGTAGATATTATCTATAAAGCTATAGCCTCTCTATATATAATAGCTAAGCAGAAAAAGTAATTTCTATAGATATACTAGCTCTAGATATACTAGCTCTATATCTCTCTAAATATTAAAAAGTAAAGTGTATTAATACCTAAAGATATATATTTAATAATAAAAGCACTTCTCTATATAGCTAGCTATAATAAGGTAGTTAATAGAGCTATTACCTATATAAATAAGCAGCTTATAGAGAGCTAAAAGGCTTACTAAGTAAGTATATATATTAATAATAGTATTATTAAGAAAAGTAGTAGCTATAGAGACCTACTAAAAAGAGTTAGTAAAAGCTAGCTTTTCTATAGTAGTCTCTAGGTATATAATAACCTAAAGCTCTTCCTCTTCTTCCTCCTCCTGCCTCTTCTCCTCTTTTTTCTCCTTCTCCTCCTCCTGCTTAAGGATAGTCTAGAAAGTCTAGTACTAAAAGGAAAGAACCTAAATAGATAAGTTAGCACTATACTAAATTATCTTATATATATCTATATATATATATAGAATATTTATAACTTACTTATTACTATTATAGACTTTATAGTAATATTTATAGAGAGTAATAATAGTAATAGAAAGGGGCTTATAGCCTTAGCTAGTGAGATAATAGTAATAATATCGATTAGTACTATAGAAGTAGTAACTAAAGCTCTTATTTATAAATAGTAAGTAAATATAGCTATAGTATAAATACTCTATTAACTTACTAGCTCTCTCTAGAATAATAAAGAAAGTATAGAGTTTTTTAGTAAAGCTTAAAGTCTTTTTATTAATAGTAGAGGTAGTCTTCTTGTTAGATATACTATAATATATACTATTTATAGTTTTTACTTTCTTAAGCTTATACTTAGGCTTCTCTTATTAAATTAGGCATAATTATATATATATTTATAATAATATAGTGTATGTGTGTGATTCTATATATTAACACTTATTTAGGTATATCCTAACCCCTTTTTCCTATATATACTCTAGTTATAGTTAGTATGCCCGGGATGCTTTAGGCCTATGTATAGAGCTGGACTAATATTATGCCTGACTTATACTATAAATTCTAGACTCTATAATCTAATATATTCCCTTAGGAATTGCTAGCTTTATAAAGCTATTCCTAAACTTTATTAAGGTTTATTATATCCTAAATATATATTTCTATTGCTTTTATATATATCACAAGCTATAGATAGGGGTGAGAGTAAGTTATCACAAGCTATAGATAGAGATAAGGGTAAGTTATAAGGAGTAACTATCTTAGCTATAGATTAGTATATATAGAAAGCATAGTAAAATAGTCTGCAGTGTATAATTATATAATTACACGCTACAGTACACAGCTACTATAGCCTTATAAGGCTAAGAGTACTATAAACTATATTATAACACACCCCCTAGCTATATAGTAAATATCACTAATATAGCAATCTATTATTATATATAGCTATAACTATTTTGAAATATATATAAAAGAGACAAAGCAGTGTTATAAATAGCCTTAAAGGTATAAAATAAATAAAGATATCTCTTATAAATGCTTTAAAGAGTATAAATAAGTAATATATAACTTAAGTAATAGTAATATAATCTAGGTAAGTAGTAGAATCCTATTAGTAATGCTTAACTACCTATAAAGGTAGCTAGGCAGGTATAGTTATTACTTACACTGCCCTCTGCTTTAATTTTTCCTCCTTTTTCTACTTAGAACACTATAATAATTATAGGTTAACCCTTTATATATATAAAAAAATTATTATATATATTATTAACTATTACTAATACTTATCTTTATATAGAACTATCTATACCTATTAACACTATTATTAAAAATAGCCCCTAAGCATAAATACTCTATAGTACTAGTTACTAACTATACTACTAAGACTAAGGTAATCTATAAAACTAAGAAGAAAGTAGAGCAGGAGTAGCTAGCTACTCTTACTAAGCAGAAAGAGGCTAAGAATAATAAGATTAATAAGTATAAGTTTTTTATTTTACTATTCTATAGCCTCTTTAATAACTATTACTATTTAGCAGGGCTTTTTAATATTATAAAAGCTAATAATATCCTTTTAATAGAGGAGGCTAAGGCTTCTAAAAAGAAGCCTATATATAAGTATAAGTATATTCCCTCTATTAAAGAGAAAGAGGATAAGAATAAGGAGAAGCTTATTAGTATATTTATAATATTACTTTTATATAGTCTAGAGATATTAATAATAATCTAGAGAAGCCTAGATATAAGCCTAAGGAGGCAAAGATTATAGCTAGTATATATTATAGTGTACTAAAAAAGAAAACTAACCCTGCTATTAATAAGAAGACTCTAGGCTCTGCTAAGAAGCTCTATACTTTCTTTACTATCCTAGAGAGAGCTAGTAAGCTAATAAAGTATCTATATTATAGCTATATATACTTACTACTTATAGATAAGAGCTCTACTTACTGCTTTTATAGCACTAGCAAGCACTACTATTACTACCTAGCTAGCTAAGGCTATAAGCCCCTCTCTACTATTACTATTACTCTCTATAAATACTACTATAAAGTCTATAATAATAATAACTAGGTTATAAATATTCTATATATATATATAAGTATATATAAGATAATTTAGTATAGTGCTAATTTATCTATCTAAGCCCTTACTTTCTAGTACTAGGTTCTCTAGACTATCCTTAAGAAGGAAAAGGAGAAGGAGGAGGAGAAGGAGCAGGATATTAAATTATATAGTATAGAGTTTAGAATAATAATATCTTATATGTGTAGCTATCTGGAAATCTCTATATATAGATCCACGCATTATTTACGCCTGAAAGTGGCTAATATCTATATCACACTATTATACTATAGTTGCTGCTGCTTTTGCACGCATTTGGCATGTTACTATATATGCTAAGGGGTTTATTTAATATAGAAAGAGGAGGAGAAAGCGAAGCTCTAGGTTATTATATACCTAGAGGCTGCTATAGGAGAGCTAGCTTTAGCTAGCTCTTCTTAGTAAGTCTCTATAGCTACTACTCTTTCTAGTAATACTATTACTAGTATATATACTTACTTAGTAAGCCTTTTAGCTCTCTATAAGCTATCTATTAGTATAGCTAATAGCTTTATTAACTACCTTATTATAGCTATCTATACTAAGGAGCAGTCTTATTATTAAATATATATTTTCAGGTATTAATACTCTTTACTTATTAATATTTAAAAAGGTATAGAGCTAGTATATCTAGAGCTAGTATATCTATAAGAATTACTTTTTCTACTTAGCTATTATATATAAAGGGGGCTATAGCTCTATAAATAATATCTACTAGCCTTTAGGCCTAATAAAGCTTTATTCTATGCTCTTAAACTTGCTTTCCCTTTATTATAATAATATAATAAGTATTTACTAAGTTTAGTAATACTTAGAAATATTTAAACTTAGCTTAGAAGAGGCTTTTTATAAGCCTATTTACTAATATCCTATCTATAAATATATAGAATACTTTAAAAATACTCTTTATATACTCTTAGTATAGCTATATATTTTAAATATTAATATGTTATAGATAGGTTAAAATATACTCTTCCTCTCTAACTACTAGTTAAATAGTTTACTAATTATTATAATAGACTTTCTAAATATCTCTAAGCTCTAAAGCAAGGTTATAGCATAGCCTTTAAAGAGCTATTATCTCTTTAGTAATATACTTAAGGCTTAGAAGCTCTGCTTTAGTTATTAATAGAAATCTAATACTTAATAAGCTGCTTTTTACTAAATTACACCTCTAAAGAGTATTATTATATAGCCTTATAATAACTTATATATCTCTTTATTATTAGTAAATAAGGTATTACTAGTAATTAGTAATAAGAGAGTCTCTTTATTACTCTCTAAGCTACTATAGCAGATTATAAAATAGTAAGTTATATAGAGATATTATATATACTACCTTACTATAGCAAAGTGCTATATACTTAGATTTATAAAGAAGCAGGAGAGTTATACTATAATAAAGACTACTTTAAGATATATTATTATTACTATATATAGGATATTTTTAATAAGTAATTAGTAGTTCTCAACTTCTATAGTAGTAGCCTTACTAGAGTTCTTTATAAGTTTAATAACTAGTATAGAAGTATTTAGAGTAATACTATTATAGATACTAAAGCACTCTATAATAATTTTAATATACTAGTTATAGACTAGGTAGATCTTTTTAGCTACTTAGTCCTATATAATATAAATTCTAAGATACTATTTAACAGAGCCTAGTTTATATAGTTTATATAGTTTATATAGTTTCTTAATCTCTTATATAAGCTTCTAAGCTTTAAAAGTATAGTTTTAATAAAATAAAATAAGGATATTATTAATATAGAGCAGGAGCAGGACCTTATAGTGCTTATCTTAATAAAAGCAAGGCTTCTTATTATATAGAGAGAGCCTAAGCTTATATAAGGTTATAGAGAATTCCTTATATTATAGAAGAAGTATATTCTTTAAGCTATATAGAGCTCTATTAAGCGCTATTACTTTGCTAGCTTACTTAAAGCTATCTAGAAAGTAGTAGATAACTAGCTCTCTATCTAAGTTAATATCTATATTTAGAAATATATTAATAATATTAAATTAGAGTATTTTATAGTTAAACTAGGCTATAATTACTACTACTATATATAGGCCTTAGACTATAAGTATAGTAGTATAGCTTAAGCTAAGAGAAGAGGTATCTTATATATTCCCTTATATATAGATTTATACTTTATAAGTATTAAGATAGTTACCTTAGAACTTATAGATATATATCTATTTTAAGAAAAGAGGCTTTAAGTATATCTTAGACTAGTTAATAATATACTAGATTCCCTTAGCTATAAGCTTATTAATTTCCTTATTTATAGCCTCTTAAAATATATCTTAGAATAGCTCTCTTAGCTTTCTAACTTTAAAATAGTTACTTAGAGGCTTTAAGAGGTCTTTTATAAAGTATATTATTTTCTATATAATATTTAGATATATCTTAGAGTTATTCTATAGATATATTATAATAGTAGAGTATAAAGTCTTATATCTAAGAGTGCTTTCTATAATAGCTTTATACTAATTATATATAAAGATTATAAAAAAAGCATTCTAATAGTTATCTAGTAAGCTCTTTTCTAAATAAAGAGTTATAAAAACTCTTAGATACTACTCTTTAGTACTCTATTATATTAGAGGCTTATAGTTAATCTATTAGTATTAATAATAGGCAGGTTAGAAGTCTGTTTTAGCTACTAAGGAGAAGTCTTATCTAAATTACTATAAGCTCTCCTTCTTTATAAATACTTAAGTAGCTAGTTCTTAAGTATTTAAAACAGGTAAATATAGATCTATATTCTTAGTAATAGCATACTATGCTTTAGAATAAAGCTTTAGTATTATAAGAGAATTTAAACTTAATTCTAGTATACTTTTAGAACTAGCAGTTTATTTAAGAGTAAGCAGTTCTCTCTATATTCTAGCTAGTATACTCTTAGACTATATTATAGCAGTAGTATAAGGTACTTCTAAACTATAAAAAGTAGCTAGTAAAGAGAACTTAAGCTTACTAGTAGTTTATTAATTTATTATAAGGTTACTATTTACTTTATTAAGTATCTCTAAGGTTTTAAGAACTATATTAGAAGATTTAATAGGTATTTTAACCTTATTAATAATTATCCAGGTATCCTAGATATTTATAGCCTCCTTCTTATTATCTAGAAAGTAGAATTTTAACTTATTAAAGTATATATTATATATAATAATAACCTAGTTAAGCATAGAAACCTAGATTCTATATAGGTTATATATTTCTAGTATATATTTTATAAAGTATCTAAGATAGGTCCTGGAGTTAACCTTATAATACTATCTCCTAATACCTTTTTTATAACTCTCTTTAAGAAGATAAGCTCTATAGCTATAGATATATAGGCCTCCCTAGTATAAGCATAGGTCTTAGTATATAGTAAGTGTAAAGTTTAGTTATTACTATTAGAAGTGGTTCTAAAACTACTTAAGTTCTATCTAAATAGGACTTTACTAGTTATTTATAATATATAGGCTAATATTAAAGATAAAGACTACTACTCTCTAAGCCTCTAAGATAAGATACTTTAGTAAGTAAGCAGTAGTTAATATTATAAGCACTTTTAGAATAATTTCTAAGCTAGTATACTCTCTACTATTTATAAGCTCCTTAGTATTTACTAATAGAAGCTTAAGATTAATTCTAAGCTCCTCTATCTATTATTTATACTAAGTAAAGCCTTATATAGTAATAATAGTATACTTAATATTATAGCAGATCTTATAAATAGTAAGTTCCTGCTATCTTTATACCTAGTATCTAAATATCTAGAGTGCCTTAAACACTTTATTATACTCTTTTAAGACTAGGGAAATTTCAAAGAGTCTTTTACTATACTTATCTTTAATAAGGAATATCTAGGTATATAGTTTACTAAGCTTTTAGTAGTTAAAGAGGTTCTAAGCTATATAGTAGTAGAGATAGAGAGATCTAGCCTTAGATATACTATATAAAATAACTTACTAAGTATATACTTAAGCATAGAATTTATATTAAATATATAATAGAGTCTTAATTCTTACTCCCTAAGTATTATATATAAGGTGTTTAAGAATATTCTAATCTAGGTAACTAGCTTAGAGATACTATAGTTATATATTATTAAACCTTTTAGCTATATAGTAGTATAAGAAGTATATTAGCTTCTAGTTATTTAAGAGAGCTATAATACTTATACTACTTATAGAAATACTTAGACTAGATAAGTAGATAGAGATAGAGTTATATTTAAAGAAGACTAGGTTACTTTTATATAGTAGCTGCTTTATATAAATAGACTTACCTAGCTTACTAAACTATAGAGAGCAGTTATAGCTATTATACTAGATATCTATCTTAAAGAGGAGTGCTTTTAAGATAATATTAATATATATATTCTTAATAATAGTAATATTATTTAGAGTTAGAATGCTCTTTTTATCTATTAAGGTATCTTTAAATATGCCCTAGATAATCTAAGTGCCTCTCTTAATAATAAGTATACTTATGCTACTAACTTTAATTACTTTATTATTATATATATATATAAAGATACTAGAAACTAGCTTTTTCTTATTATTAATAATATAGAGAGCCCTATAATTATTTAGAATAATACTATTAGAGAGAGTATATAGTTTCTTAAAGAATATAAATACTATAAATTAAACTTAGATTACTTAGCTTTTATCTTTAAAAAGGCTTTAGTTAATAATATAGTAGGAAATATTATTAGAAAGTTGCTCTTTATTATTAGTGCTACTCCTATTACTATATCCACTCTAGCTACTACTATAGTATTTACTATAGCTATAGTTAGATAAGTACTAACTACTCTTCTAAGACTCCTTTATAATCTATCCTATATATATAAGGTTATTATAAATATAGCTCTATTATAGAGATATTACTATCTCCTATATATACTATGCTTTATTCTTTAATATCTTATAATTTTTAAAGCTATTTTTTACTAAGCTTATAAATACCTATTAAATATAGCTATAGTTCTATAGAGTCTACCTATAGTATTATCTATAGAGATAGCTAGAGATCTTATTAAGTATTACTACTAGAAAGGAAATATCTAAAATAGTCTATAAGGCTTAGAGTAGATCTTCTAAGTTAGAGCAGTTTATAAGAATAATATATATTCTAAGTAATCTACTAAAACTCTTAATAGAAGCTAGCTTACTATAGATCTTAGTAGTAAGAATAATTCTAAGCTTTTTAAGTAAGAGATAAGATATTCTAATTTCTTTTACTTAGATAACTAAATCTAGCTAGTTCTAGGCCTAAGTAGAAGCTATTCTATAATATACTATCTTAAGAAAAGTATATCTACTATAGCTTTTCTTAGTATTAGTAATATTCTAGCTTACTACTAGCTTATAAAAATAATACTACTTTCTATATTACTTAGTAAGCTAAGTAGTATACTTAGTATATTTTAGAATATCTTTATAATCTTAGTATACTTATTTCTATATACTATTATTAGAGCAGGTAAGTTATCTTTTAAGAAGGCAGAGTATATTCTAACAGTTAATCTAGGACTTATTATTCTTATTATTAAGCTTTATCTCTACTATCTTAAGATAAACTATATTAATAGTTTAATAGATAAGTACTTAATAGTTATAGTATAAAGCAATCTATAATAAGAGGTTAATACTATTAACAGAGAGGTACTTAAATATATTACTCTACTTATCTTAGATATTCTTATACTTAATAGGGATTAGTAAGGTTAGCTTTATAAGCTTAGAAATAGTAAAACCTACTCTACTAGCTTATTAGAGAGTATTAGACTCCTTACTCTTAATAATATTAATAGAGTTATTATACTTAGTAATCTTATAAAATATCTAAGAGGAATTCTCCTTAGTATTCTATTTCTAAAAAGCTGCTTTATACTTACTAAGATTAGTCTTATACTTAGCTTAGAAATAATTATTATACTTATCTAGCCTCTAGCTACTATATAGTGATTTTACCTGCTTTATAACAGACCTTCTAAATCTGCGCTGCGCCTCCTGATAATATATATAGCCTTTAGTTATATAATCCTATTCTAACTATAGCTGCACTTATATATACCTATCTATAGCCTTATAATCCTTAACTTTGCAGTTTAATAATAATATCTGTTAACTTATCCTCTTGCCTATCACCTGCACTGCTATTAAATACTATCTCTATTACTGCTTTGTCCACTAGGCGCGCCTTATGTGTGGCTGGCATATTAATATGCCAGGTCTGGTGCTGATATCTTAGAGGACTTATTATAGGTTAATAAGGAAGAGAGATAGGCATAAAGCCCTGCTTATAGAGCTTTTTATACTTCTGGCTATAAGAACCTCTTAGGAGGTTAAGGAGTTATCTCTTATATATACCTTGCTAGAAGGTTTACCTTTTAGATATTTTTTATAACACCTTGCTAGAAGGTTTAGTAAAGGCAATCCCAGGCTATAAGAGCCTTAGTAGCCTACTTAGCTTTAATATAATTAGCCCTATTATATATAGCATAGTATTACCTATACTATTACTATTCTGCTAGTCTATTTAGCTAGAGTATATATCTAACTTTGTGATATTTAGAGGGTTTGCTTACTAGCAGGAATATATAGAGTTTCTATATTATTATCCTTAACTAGTAGAGGGTATAGATTAAAGTACCTCTATAGTGTTTTCTAAATTATACCTATAAACTAGGTGAATTTATTATAGTCTTTTTTACAGGGGGCTGTGTTATAACTATAAACTTAATTATTATACTTATCTATAAACTTTTAAATAGTTAGAGTGCTTTTAAGAATATTAGAAAGCTTTCTAGTATTAAAGCTATTAGAATTAAGATACTTCTAAATACTCTTACTCTATATAGATAAGTATAGATTAAAATACTAGTAAGGCTAGTTAGTAGAGCTCTAGAGCCTTACTTCTAGAGAGAAGATTATTAAAGAGTATATAGCTATTATTATAAGGTTATATTAAAAAGGTTTTTAAGTATTATAAGATTATTTTAAATAGGTAAAAAATAATAGGAGAAAAGCTACTTACCCTTTTCTAAGCTTAGAGAGGTTAGAGAGGTATTTATAAGCTATAAAGCTAGGCTTATAACTATTATAAGCTATAGATAGGGATAAGAGTAAGTTATAAGGAGCAACTATCTTAGCTATAGATTAGTATATATAGAAAGTGTAGTGAAATAGTCTATAGTATATAATTATATAATTTTATACTATAGTATATAGCTACTGCAGCCTTATAAGGCTAAGAGTGCTATAAACTATATTATAATAATATACTTTATATTATTCTCTTTCTCTAGGTTCTATATATACTTTGCTTCTAGTTATATATATTAGTTACTTATTTATAGCTAACTATAGAATGCTTTAAATAAAGGTAGTATAAGTGCTTTTATAAGTTTATCTACTATTATCTCTACTAAGAGAGTATAACTAACTACTATATACCCTTTTATAATCTCTTACTATAGTTAGTAGTTATAGATATTAATATGTTATAGCTTTATTTATAGCTAAATAAGCTCTATATTAACTAGCTAAATACTTTATTAATTATTATACTAGATTTAGATTACTATTAATATTATACTAAGTATAGTAAAAGTAGCTTTAGTAGTAGTATTACTTAGAAGTTAAATTTATAAAGTGGTTATAAAGAGGGCTTTATATGCTGCTTAGGATAGTATAAATAGCTCTACCTTAGTTATTAATATTATAACTATTATCTACTTATTTACCTTCTATATAATTATACTTCTAAATAGCTTTATTATAAATATTTATAAGCTTTGTTAATTAACTATATTATCTATAAAGCTAGTATCTAAAGTAACTTTAAGTATATTATCTAGTTTGCTAGGCTTAGTACTATACTTAAGGCAGAGGTATTATATTTAGTAGAGATATTAGAGGATTTAATTAGTAATATAGTGCTATATAGAGCCTGAGTTATTATTAAACCTTATAAAGTAGCTTATAGTAAATACTATATTAAGCTATAATATTACTGCTATATATAGAGTTATTTTAATATAGTATTAGTAGTAGTTAATCTTCTATAGACCTGCTTTCCCTTTGTATAGTTTTAATTTATCTTTTATTATAGATATATATACTTAGTTATCTATATTAAGGCTTATACTATACTGCTTAAGCAGCTTCTATACCTTATTTATAAATACTAACTATAATAGCTATAGCTTATATATAGCTCTGTTATAGAGTATTTCTATTCTAAGAAACTATTATAGATCCTAACCTTCTTCAAGGTAGTAATCCTTCTAGAGGGTGTTTATAGCCTCCTTTACGCTTTTAGTATACTTATAAGGAAATACTAATATATAATTATCTATATAGAAGAAGAATATTACTTACCTATACTACTAATAGTAGTTCTTACTAGCTATCTATTTAAAGTTAAGTATAGTAAGGCTAGCCTCTAAGTGTTTTTACTAAAGTAGTAGTATGTAGTATAGTCTATAAAGTGTCTTTTATAGATATAAAACCTTACTATTATAGTAGTATTCTAGTAGTATACTTATAAATACTATTTTATTAATAGATATATATATAAATATATTTATAGTATTATATTATAATAGCTCTATATTAGAATAAGTAGCTATAGCTATTAGTACTTAAAAAGATATATCTATAAGTATTACTATATATATATATTCTATATATCTTTTGCTTATTAGTTACCTTAGATTATAAGTCTTACTTTTAACTTTACTAACTATCTATATTTATTAAGTTTATATATATAAACTTAGTAATAGCTAAGTACTTAATAACTATAAACCTCCTATCTTACTATTTTATATTAAAACTATAATACTTTATATTTTTTTAGGTAAGATTTCTGAGTCTTTAGGAATTCCTTTATAAATAGGTATAGTTTTATAAACCTATTATATAGTACTAACTAATTATAAAATATAAATAGAGGAGGTAATTTAGACTAGGGGTAATTTAATAAAGTAGCTATTTCATCTAATATACTTAGGTTACTATATATTATAATACTGTTATAGTGCTCTTTACTCTCTAGCCTTTATTTTTTAGCTATAGTAGATACTTACTATAATAGATCTATTTTATCTATAGCTACTTTAAGGATATAACCTACTCTTATTAAAGGTTTAGAGATATCCTACTTTATATATATACTTAGTAGGTAATTAGTCTAGGTACTCTAGGCTATAGAGCTATCTTCTAATTATATAGTCTTATACTTCTAGTATAGCTATATATAGTTTACTAGAAAGGTAGCTTTAAATAAGGTCTATAGTATATAGTAGTACTAGAGTAGTAATAATTTATATTATTTATTTTTATTTATATATTTTAAAGAGTGGTTATACCTTTTTCTATACCTCCTTATACTTATAAATATGCTCTATAAAGCTGTGAAAAATACTATTAGTAAGGTCTCTAGAGAGGTTATTAGTTTAAAATAAGTATTTATATAGGTAGGAGTGTTATTTATTTCTAGTATAGTAGTAGTAGCTAGAGCTACTAAACTCTATAGTAGTAATAATATAGCTATATATATATTCTTTAGTACTATAGCTTCTAAATTTTCTATATACTTATTAGTGTGGCTATTATACTTAACTATCTTATCTATCTCCTTATTAGTGTTTTATAGAGCAGCTTATATATAGCTCTTATTAATTAGCTAGTTAATCTGCTTTTATATTATAATATAGTTTATATACTAAAACTCTTTAGTAAGCCTCTTTAGGTTATTATTAAAAAACTTCTTTTAATTAAATATTATATTATATATAGTAAATACTTCTATATATAGTAGGTTCTATATATAAAAGGAGTTACTAGATATATAGCTTATTAGAAAGCTAATAAATATATATAGCATAACCTTTTTATAGTATTATTACTTAAGTTAAGCTTTCTTTATTATAGTAAACACTTTATAGCTATAGATATATAGGTATAAGAGGTTAGAATATATATAATTAGTTAACTTACTTACCTAAAAGTGCTTATAGAATAGCTTCAAGAGTGTTTACTAGCTTCTTACTACTATAGATATATAGTTATATAGATAGATAGATAACTTTATTATCTTAGGCTATAGTATATTTAGTAGCTTTATACTTATTACTATAGCTCTTATATACTTCTTAATTATAGTACTAACTTATTCTGCTCTGCTATTCTGCACTTAGATATTAATAGCAGAGAGCTTAAGGTAGATACCTTATATCTTAATAGTAGTAATAATATATAAATGCTTTATAAGCTTAAGGTTTATTTTAATTATCTTTATATATACTCCATACTATATTAAAAGTATTATTAAGTAGTTCTTAATTACTATAAGAACCTTATTTATGCCTTATTATATAAAGTAGAAGTCTTAGATATATATTATAGATTTATCTATTATAAGAAGCACTAAGTAATACTCTTTATATTCTTTATTATAATTATAGAAGTCTAGGGTAATATATTTACCTAGCTCTATATACTTAATAGACGGCCTCTTGTCAGATTATAGAGTCCAGAACGCGCAGTGCAAGTTGCGCGCAACGTTAGTCCAGCTCTGCACACAGGCCTGAAGCAGCCCAGGTATGCTAACTGCAAACAGGGTGCACACAGGAAAAAGGGGTTAGGACATGCCTAAATAAGGAAAAATATATAGAACTATATATATATAATAGTATTATAAATATATATATAATTATACCTAATTTAAGAATTAATAGTTTAATATATACTATATTACTATAAATACTATTCTAAAACCTTAATTATAAGATAATAACTACTATAACTACCTTTTAGCTATATAGATATAGTAACTAGATCTTCTAGATTAACCTTCTATATATAAAGATATCTAGCTTTAAGCTATAAAATAGTATTAACCTATATACTACTATTCTAAATATAGATAGTATACTTTAAAGCTGCTTTAGAAGTAAGGTTATAGAGCTAACTATTCTAGATATCTCTAACTATTCTATAAGTAGTATAGTAAATAGTATAGTAGTTATACTACTAATTAATAATATAACTACTATATATATTAATATAATTATAGACCTATTAAAGATAAATTATAAGCTATACTAAGCTTACTAAGTAGACTATATATTTAGAAATAAGTACTATAAAATATATAAGAAGTGAAAATATATATTATAAAACTAGATCTATAATAATATCTACTTAAATCTCCTATATCTATACTATATTATAGATAACAATATTAATTACTAGATATATATATTTTATAAAAGTATTAGTATTAATATTTATAAGTATAAAGCTATAGCTAGAAGTAGCTATACTATAACCCTAGAGCTTCTAGTATATAAAAAGCTATTTATAAAGTATAATATAGAGAAATAGCTTATAAAGTGAGAGAAAGCTATTACTAAAGTATAAGCTAGCAGCTTTATATAAGTAAAAAAGCCTAACTAGTAATTTATAAACTTTATAATAGCTCTTAGTAATAGTAGTTTAGATACCTAGATCTATATATACTAAATAATAGTATAATTATATATAAATACTAGCTTTCTTACTATAGGAAATATATTAAAAGATATCTAAGTTACTCTTAATATATTTAAAATAGCTAACCTATATACTAAAACAGGCTAAGAAGTATTTTACTCTACTATATTAGGAGATAATAAGAATACTATATCTAAGAATAATCTAGAAATATCTAAGAAGCAAAAACCTATTATATACTAAGTATATAGAGAAGAGTAATCTATAGTATCTTAAGGCTATAAAAGAGTATCTATAACTATATAAATAACTAATAAAAAGAGCCTCTACCTAGCCTATTATAGCTACTATCTCTTAGCTAAGTACTAAATTATATTTAAAGAACTATATTTAGAATATCTTTAGAGAAGCAAATCCCTTTACTATTTAGTAGAGGAGTATATTAATAATAATAAGGAGCTTATAAACCATATTTATAAGCTTAAACTAAGTAATATATAGTATATAGAGAATAAATAACTATATAGCTACTATAGAGAAACTCTTAAATCTATATTTTATATATAGCTAAATAACTACTAACTCTATAACTCTGCTATTCTAGACTTTAGAGTAATAATATATATATTTAATAATATTATATAGTTTACTATACTTACTCTAGCAGCTTCTAGTAACTTTCTATAGGCTAGTATAGACTTCTAGCCACTATATAGTGATTTTACCTACTTTATAATAGACCTTCTAACTCCACGCCGCGCCTCCTAATAATATATATAGCCTTTAGTCACGTGATTATAACTATCCTAACTATAGCTACACTTATATATACCTATCTATAGCCTTATAATCCTTAACCTTATAGTTTAATAATAATATCTATTAACTTATCCTCTTACCTATTACCCACACTACTAATACTATCTCTATCACTACTTTATCCACTAGCAGCTATACTATTATTAATAATGCTCTCTCTGTTTTAAAGTAGTTAGTATAAGATATACTTACTAATCCCTATAGGGCTGCCTTAACCTTAGTATTATAGAGAGCCTGTTTAAAGAAAGGCTAATATATAGAGTGTATAATAACCTAATTAACTTCTAATACTATATTTACTTATTTATATATAATATTATTATATATCTAGTTATCCCCTATAGAAGTATTAATAAGAGCTCTCCTAAGAGCTATACTAATAATATACTCTTAGTATTATTCAGGCTGCTTAATAAAACAGAGTGTTTTATTAATTATATTAATACTAAACTCTTATATAATCTTTTACATATTATTAATATTAATAGGTATACCTTATATATAGCTAGTATATTAATATACTAGATCTAGTATTAATATCTTAGAGAACTTATTATAGATTTTAGAATAAGAATAAGAAAGAGAGATAGATATAAAGCCCTACTTATAGAGCTTTTTATACTTCTAGCTATAAGAACCTCTTAGAAGGTTAAGGAGTTATCTCTTATATACACCTTACTAAAAGGTTAACCTTTAGATAAGAAGTTATTAGATATCTTATATAGTAGTATTTACCTTACTAAAAGGTTTACCTTTTAGGCGTTTTTTGCAGCACCTCACTAGAAGGTTTAGTAAAGGTAATTCTAAGCTATAAGAGACTTACTAGCCTACTTAGCTCTAATATAATTAGCTCTATTATATATAGTATAGTATTACCTATACTATTACTATTCTGCTAGTCTATTTAGCTAGAGTATTTATCTAACTTTATAATATTTAGAGAGTTTGCTTACTAATAGAAATATATTAGGTTTCTATATTATTATCCTTAACTAGTAGAGAGCATAGGTTAAAGTGCCTCTATAGTATTTTCCAAATTATATCTATAAACTGGGTGAATTTGTTATAGTCTTTTTTATAGGGAGCTGTATTATAACTATAATCTTAATAGGCTAGTATATACTAGGTTACTATTATAGAATATAGTATAGTTAATATTAAGGTAATAGAGCATAGTAGAAGTATAATATATCTATAACTATATAATATAGTACTCTGCTATAAATTTATAAGTAACCTTATATTACTTAGAAAACTATATTAATATAGTATTTAGTAAGATATAAGTCTATAAAATAACTATCTTTAAAGATTAAACTATAACTACCTCTATATATTAGATAAGAGATATTACTAGTAAGTTTTTAAGTATAGAGAGACCTTAGGAAATACTCTATTATATAGTAAAGGGGAGAAGATAGGTACTATATTCCTTATAAATGCTTAATAACCCCTAGCTAAGTATTATATATATATATATAATATAATAATAAAATAATAACCTATCTATAATGATATGATAATATAGTACTAGTATCTTAGATACCTAGCCTTAGAAGCTATTTAACACCTCTTAAATAGTATAAGAGAAGTTTACCTTATCTAAGGGGGTAAGCCTATTATAATAATTAACTATTATACCTATAATATAAGCAAAGTTTACTACTAAGTATAATAAGCACTATAAAAGTCTATTAAGTATATAGAGCTAGGTAAATATATTACTCTAGACTTTTATAATTATAATAAAGGATATAAAGAGTATTACTTAGCGCTTTTTATAATAGATTAGCCTATAATATATATCTAGAACTTCTACCTTATATAATAAGATATAGATAAGTTCCTTATAGTAATCAAGAACTACTAAATAATATTCTAAATATAATATAAAATATATATAAAGGTAATTAAAACAGACCTTAAACTTATAAAGCACCTATATATTATTACTACTATTAAGGTATATAATATTTATCTTAAGCTCTTTACTACTAATACTTAAAATAAAATAGCAGAGCAAAATAGATTAGTGCTATAATTAAGAAGTATATAAAAGCTATAGTAATAGATATAAAGCTACTAGATATTAAGATAGAGCAGTGCAGATAACCCAGTTTAGAGGGTGCCTAGACAGATAGATTAGTTAGCATAGTATAGCAGGACCTTTACCTTATTAGGAGCAGAGAGGAGAATAGGAGAGTATTATTAGTTATTATTATCACAGTTTATCTTATTATTTAGAAGCTTTTATCACTTTTACTTAATAAATTATATCTGTAATAAGATTATTATACTTAGAAAGATCCTTTTCTTTATTCTAGAGCCTCTAGATATAAAGCTATAATATTATAATATTTCTATATAAGTATATAGGAGTATATAGTTTTATTATTTTTATCTTAAGGTTCTTAGCCTATTTTAATAGTGCCTAGAAGCAGATTCCTCTCTCTTAAAACTTCCTCTATAGTGCTTAAAAGGAGTATACTTCTATGCTATATAAATAGGCTTATATTTAATATAAAACTATAATATATTATCCTAACTACTTAATAGAATATTAACTTTATAAACTTAGCAGCTATAATAATAGACTTTATAAAATAATATTTAGAAGTCTCTTTATAGATCTAATCTAAGAAAATACCAAGCATAATAGCTATATAGTTAGAGTTTTTAGATAAAAATACTTAAAGCTCTAAAAATCTAGCTATAATAGCTTTAGACTTTACTAAATTAAAGAGTTTTCTCTTTTCTCCTTAGTTCTTAAAAAAGTAGAGCTAGTATCTACTTTCTATAACCTAGAACCTAATAATTAGTAATAAAGTAATAAATTAATAATACTAGTTAGACTAATAAGCTTAACTAAGGGGATTTAAGCTCTATCTTAGTTACTATATAGTTAATATTTATAGAATTAAGGAAATTATAGTATTATATTACTTATAAAAAAGAATAAAAAAGAGTCTATAAACTTATAGATAGAATAGAAGCTATAACTACTCCTAGCTATATTAAAAAGGAGAGCCTATATACTTATAGGAGGAATAGAGACTATAACTACTCCTAGCTTATAATTTATAACTATTATCTAGAAAAAAAAGGAGGTTAAAGCTCTCTTTCTCTCTATCTACTTAATTATTATAGATTAAATTACTATATAACTCTTCTCCTTTATTATTAAATAATTTAAATATTAATAAACTTTAATATTAATATTAATATTAAATTATAATAAATTATATTAACTACTTATTATACTATATCTAAGTAACACTCTAAGAAATCTAAGAGAGCTTTTAAAGTTAGTATATTTACTTTAAACTCTTCTAGCTTTAAGAACTATACTCTAGATATAGAACTTTTTAAGAAAGCTATATTTAAGAATATTTAAAAATAAGCTCTTTGCTCTACTACTATAGATAATAATAAATCTAAGAAGTCTTTATCTTTATAGTTCTAAAATATTAAGATTAGTTACTAGATCTATATTAATAAGAATATCTATAATAAGTATAAGAACTATAGAGATATAGCTTCTCTTAGATTATAGAGAATAGGTTTAAGCTAGTAGCTAGATAAGGTTATATTTATAAAGACTACTACTATACCTTTTATAGAAGACTTAGCCTCTCTACTTATTATTAGTATTATAGAAGTAATTAAGAAATTAGCTTAAGCTATATAGAAGTAGTATATTACTACTCTAATTATCTCTTATAGTCTAAAAGCTTCTAAGTTTACTAATAATAATATTTCTAACTTTCTTAAAGATTATCTATTTTATACTAAGCTCTATAAATAGAATAAAGAGAAGATAATTATCCTAGTTAGCTAGTACTATATTAAAGCCTATTAGTAAACCTTTAAGAGTATTTCTACTTAATATAATAATTAGCTCTCTCTTAAAAATAACCTCTATAAGATATATAGTATTATAGACTTAAATGCTTAACTAGACTCTAATAAGGAGCTTTAAAGCCTTATTTCTAGCCTAGAGATTAGTAACCCTAAATATATTTTTAAATTCCTTACTAAGGTTAGTAACTTTTAAAATAGAGTAGCTAAGAGGAGACTATCTATATTATTTAATATAGAAATTAACTATATTATCTTCTATTACTTTTCTAAGTAAACTATAAGATATATCTTAAAGATCTTCTATAAAAACTATAGAAGTCTCTTTTTAGTTTCTTAGGTCTAGATAGAGGTTATAATTACTAAATAGGTTTAGTTTTAATAGATATATATATAACTATAAAGTATTAGAGAGGATATCCTAGCTAGTATACTAGTTACTATACTTAAATATAAGTAATTAAGAATACTATTTATAAAAGCTAAGCTAAAGAATAAGATAACTAGTACTTCTAACTAGAAGGTCTAAGTAGATAACCTTACTACCTATCTTAAAAATATAGAGATTAAGCAGATTAAAACTAAGTACTATACTAATACCCCTTATTATAACTATACTATTAATAAAGTTAGTATATATACTACTAATATAGCTAATACCTAGCCTATATAGAAGCTCTTATAGTATAACTATTATAGTAGTAACTCTTATATCTATAGCTCTATATATAGAGGGTATAGCTATATACTCTTTAATCTAAGAAAAGGCAGTTACTTAAGCTCTATAAGCCTTAAATTTTACTACTAGCCTAGACTTCTAAGGTTTATAGAGACTATTAACTCTAATATCTACTATATCTATAGTAAGAAAAGATATCTTATTTAAAATTATAAAGCTACTAGAGCCTTTTCTAATATAAAACTATACTTAGTTTATAAAAACTACTAGTAGATTAATACCTTATAGAGTTTTCTCTATATCTAGGTTTCTAATAAAGAGATTAATAAAGGCTACTAATAGAGCTAGTATAATCTAATAATTATTTCTTTTCTAATTCTTATAGCTAGTATAAATAAGACTAAGCAGCTAAAAGCTAGTATTTTTACTTTTTATAAATACTTTCTAAGCCTTTATAAAATTAAGTTCTAGCTTAAAAGCTATAAGCAGTTTAATAAGTATATCTAATATGCTATATAGAGAACTCTAAGGCTTCTAATTTCCACTTTAGCTATAAAAACCCCTTCTATTAGTATAGTAACCTTAAATACTACTTATAATATCTTTAATATCTATATACTAGCTTCTAATACCCTAGCTATTACTCTCTCTATAGATATAGATATTAATACTATAACTAGATTATAAACTTAGAACTACTATATAATATCTTATTCTACTACTAGATCTAAGAAGAAGGTTTATATTATAGATCTAAATATAACTTATTTTCCCACTCTACCTCTAGAGCCTTATATTAAGGAAGTTATAGATAAGAATAAGAATACTCTAGTTAAGAATAGCCCCTTAGAAGCTACTAAGACCTCTTAACCTAAATCTTTTATTATAATATTAAAAGGCTAAGTTCTTACTAAAGACCTATAAGCTAAGTAAGTAGATAAGAAAGTTACTATTTCTAAATCCTTTTTTTACTAAGTTTAGTATAACTATAATAATATAGTTTATAAGTATATAAAGCTAGTTATCTAGAACTACCTCTAGTAGAATAGTAATTAATAGCTAGATATATTTATATCTATAGAGAGAGATCTACTTAGCTATATTATAAAAGCTCTTAAATTAAGCAGCTAGTTTATATAAGAGATTAGATATTAGAATAATATATAAGTAAACCTAACTCTTATATTCTAGTATAAGGCACTCTTATAAGTAGAGATTAGCACTATTAAGGTCTATATTTAAGCTTAAGTTAATAGAAAGAAGGCTATAGCAGTTTAAATACTTTATAAAGCTATAGTACTAGGCTAAGAGCAGGGTTTAGAGATAATCCTCTTTTACTTAGTATTCTATCTAACTCCCTTTTCTTTAACTAGCCTCTTTTACCTCTTTATAAATATAATCTATAGTTTCTAAGCTTTTTTAAGCAGCCTAGTGCTTTCTATTTTTAGTTAACTACCTCTCTATAATATAGTAGGTATTAATATAATAAATATTATTCTATTTAGTACTTAATCTAAGGAGGACCTTAATATACTAGTTACTTTTCTTAATAATTTAGTAGAGTGCCTATACTATACTATAGTTACCTACTAGTATAAAGTCCTTACTATATAAGACTTTATTATACTATACTTCTAGGTTATTATAAGGATTAGGTAGTCTATATACTTAGAGTAGTATAGAATTATTAATACTAGTACTACTATTAATATTATCTCTGAGAAATATATTAGCTATAATAGTATATAAGAGAGTATTATCTCTATATATCTTAAAATATAAGGCTTTATAGATACTTAAGCTATAGTAACTTTTAAAAGTATTATAATTAAAAATATCTATATTAGTAGCTATTATATATCTAATATACTCTTTTTTATTAGCCTATATAGTAAGATATCTAAAAATATAATTCTTAGAGCTCTATTTATTATATATACTAAAATAATACTAAAATACTTACTAACTTAGATAATTAGTATTTTTTAAGCTAGTAATTAGAAGATTTATACTTCTTTAATATTTTATATTTTAGATTCTATTAGTTACTTTACTACTATTCTCTCTAACTCTACTAGCTTTTCTTATACTTAGTAAGCCTATTTAATTCCTATAGAAAAGGGAAAATAGAAGCTACTACTACTAATTCTAATATAGTAGCTAGCTTAGTAATTATAGAAATTAATAGATAACTAAGTAAGAGTCTATAACTATAGCTTTATAACTAGAAAGGCTAGCCTAGCTTATATATACTAGAGGAGGTAATATTAGTAGTAGAAGCTAATTTACTAAAAGGCTTTAACTTCTTAGTCTAAGAGGAATTAGAGAATAATAAGGAGGTTTTAGTAATATTTAATAAGAATAGTAATATCTTCTATATAGTACTTAAAATCTCTTTTAAGCAGGCTATTATACTAAGAATAGAAGTAATTATCTAGGCTATTTTAAAATTATAAAAATATACTTCTAGGTACTAATTCTATAAAGAAAAGCTATACTATAACTATTATAAACTCTTTTTAAAGAAGTTTTATAGATATTACTACTAGAAAAAGAGAAAGGAAGCTAATTATATAGATTTTAATTATATATCTAGCTATAAAATAGAGAAGGTTCTAGTACTTCTAACTAATATTTTAAGTAAACCTCTCTTCTTTTAGAAATAAAATAGAGATAGAGACTAGCTAACCTATTAGTAGAAAAAAGAGCTAATCTCTACTAAGCTATATAATAGTACTAAGCTTATATTATTTAGAATAGCTAAGCACCTTCTTATATATAGTAAGGCTACCCTTTTTAGAAACTAGAAGACTACTATTAATATTTTTAATATAAGAAAACCTAAGCATACTAAGGCTCTTAGCTATATAGTTAAGAGATTTAACTCTATTATCTAGAAGTATTATAAAAAGTAAATAGTATATAAAACTAACCTATTAAAGTTTATAACTAATAAAAAGCTTTAGTAACTTCTCCTTTCTACTAAAACATACCTCTTACTCTTTATAAATCTATTTAACTTAGAATAGGGAATTAGGTTTAATATAGCTAATATCTGTAAGATTTATAGGTAACTTCTTATAAGATAAGAAGTAAAGCAGAGAGGTAGTTAGGATATAAAGATATTACCTATAATTAAATATAGGAAAAATAGGCAATAAGCAGTATAAATACTGTAATATAATATGATATTTAGATAGAGTGAAAAATGTAGATATTAAAAGGTATATATATTGATAACTGCATAGGATATCTAAGGCCTAGAAAGGCGGGGGAAAAGGTAGGTATATATAGACGATTTGGTTCCTAAGGTCTTACAGCCCTTTAGGTTAGAGTTAAACCTTATTTCCCAAAAGGGTAATAATAGCGAAGTTTAAGGTTTAAGGTTTAAAGTTAAAGTTTAGCTTCTAACGCTAACTTTAACCTTAACCTTAACTTTAATTTTAACCTTAACTTTAACCTTATTCTGAAACCTTAT